>CANYBF012295538.1:0-49779 GCA_948192965.1 Dalechampia spathulata
AATTTGCATTCTTCTCTTCTAGTGTCCAATTATCTCTATCCTTAAGAGAAACAACTCCTTCAATTGTGATTGTAGGTGGAGAGTATTCTTTCCTCAGCATATCAAATAACTCACATCCATTGCTGTCCAAAAACACTTCCATTCGATGCTTCCAATATGGATAATCGGTTCCATCGAAGTAAGGGGGTCTTGTATAAGATTGACTGTCGGTTACCATAGGATCTTTTACGCAAGAATTTTACTTCTTTTAATAATGAGCATCAAATCTTTGATGCCAAATGAAATTCCTAGAATCGCTGGTAACACGTACGATATATAGTGGTTCGACTAGCTCTTCCCTACATCCACTTTCTCCTAAGTCTCAACTTAGGGTTCCATTAAAATCAATCGATTTACACAAAGGATTCCCAAATGAATCCAATCCCAGTGTTTTCAAGGCTTACACTCTAACCTTTACAATATTGATCTCACAATCAACTCAAATACACAATAATCCCCAATGGATTAATCTCACACCAATCCCACAAAGATTAGGATTACAAATAATAAAGCTATTGAACAAAACAAGCTTAAACTTACTTGTGACAGATGAGTATAGCTCAAAAATGAATGCTCTACAAGTATATTTTAGTTAGGAAAGAAAGTATGAAAGTTATGTTTAGAAAACTAGCCGTTTCTCAGACTTTAAAACCTAATTTCTAATTCGCGTACGGTCGTACTATATTTGTACGCCCGTACGGATTCAAAATTATCCGTTAGAAATTGGGAGGGAACTGTTGTACGGCAGTACCATCACTTGGTACGCCCGTACCAACCCAAGTTTCCTGATACACAAATTTCCTACGAGTTCACGTGCGGTCGTACCACCCATTGGTACGCCCATATCGAAGCAGGTTTACCGATGCACCATTTTCCTGCGAGTTGGCGTACGGCAGTACCAACCAATGGTACGCCCGTACCAAACTCAATGGAACAATACCTACAAAGTACGGCCAGCCGTTTAACCGTACAACACACAAACGATATTTGGTATGCCCGTACCAAACGTGGTACACCCGTACCAAACGTGGTACGCCCGTACCACATTGAAAAATACTTAGACAATTGCAAATAACTTAAATTGACTCACATGTGACTCAATAATCAAACCTAGGGTCTAACAAGTTGGATACGCATGTTAATAAACAAATATTACTATTAAGAATATCACTTAATCTGCGAGAATGTGAAAAATATTCATTCTAATTTAAAAGGAAGCAATTTCCAATACAATTATATTTTGCAATGACTATAAACAAGGCATAGGGATAAACAAAATGTATGAGTATACTTGCCAAAAGATATCTTTCTACATGAATAATTATATGTTACATTATTAAGTACGATTTCAAGCTCAACAACAAAGATACTAGTCAAAAAGGATGATATAAAAAAAAGAACCGACATATATAAAAAATGTAGTCTATAAAAAGGTTTTGCTATCAAATAGATAAATAAACATTTTTTTTCATTTTTTTTGAATGAATAGATGAAAATATTATATAAACAACATTTTAAATAAATATATAATACGTAAATGTCAAATATTAATTTAAAATTATAAAAAATTTTAAAAAATGAAATATAAAATTATTACCAAATGACGGTCAAAAAATCGTAATAACGTGCAGCGCATGTTATGAAACTCTAGTAATTTAATAAGATTAGAAGAAAATCATTTATCAATAGGTCATTGGTGGAAGCTGACATGGCTCGACATGTACAAACAGAAGAATATAATATGGCGCCGTGAGAGAGTTGACATACAAGTAGGGAACTCCATCTTCTAGAGTTGGCCAACTTCGTCTTTATTGCACCGCCCAATTTTACAATTTCTACTGCTGCATTTGATGAATTAAAGTTGCCTCTACAACATTATCCCTCCACGTGCTATTATTCTTGTTGGCTTAGTTTTAATTTGTCAATGAAGTGGTTGTAAGAGAAATTCAGTTGAAATTGATCAATGATTATAACTATAAACTTGAGAATTCGGAAAAGAAGAGGTTAAGTAAGGTATATAATTATATGTACATATATACATCTAAGAACACCCGCTTCATCCATGGAAGCTGAGGTTCCAACCCGTTATGGTAATTGTTAACCCTAGTTAGTCAGTTTGATCACATCAAATCATTTATATTCCACAAGAAATAGTAGTAGGATTGAGAATAAAGAAGAAAGTGGGGTGTAGGAATAAAGGCACGTGGGGATTTAAGGAGCAGCTGGGTTGGTTTATATGTAGACGTAGGGAAGACGTTTTGTAATAGGAAGATAAAAGACGAGGCTGGTTGGAGAATGGGGAGGATATCCACCAAATATCAAAGTTGCCTTGATTGACGGCCACAGTTTACAGAATGTGCTTCTCTTTATATCCATCCTGATTACGGCTGAGAAGGTGCAAGTTTGGACAAATCCAACCTGTCGGCTTGCATCCCTATCTTAGCCCCCGCACATCACCCACCTTCTATTCATGCAACTATCTAATCATTCATGATGAAATAATTAAGCTCATCCTAATTCGAATAATCAAATATATATATATTTGATTTATTTAAGATTAGCTCGTATTTTAGTTTTATGAACTTTTTTCACATTTCATATATGATGACAAAACCATCTGATTTGACATGCAATGTGGGCAGCGGCTATATCTCCAGTCTTTTCAGAGGATCAATCTTTGGATGAAAACAGGCATGGGATGATTGGGATGAGTCGTAAATGTAATCAATATAAGAACGTGTTCAATGCAAATTACCTTTGTCTTCGATCTCCATTGGATGGAAAGCCCATATCCTTTTATCAGGCACGGGAAACCATCTTAAGCCTGCTTTCAACTGTCAATCCGAATGCGCCCCTAGTATTTGTGTGCAACTGTCTGAAAGTAAAGCACCGAGTCCCATCAGTTTTTAGCACTTGGCACAAAACAAGGCAGCATTTTCTGAAGCCTGAATCCTGTATGTAAACAGGACATTGGCACCCAAAGCATGATGATGACACAGCATTTGTCTTTTCTACGTGTTCAAAAATGATTGTTTCATAGATAAATATGTACGAGATAATGATTTATTTTAATTTTTAAATAATATATTTATAGCAAATTATAACTGAGTTAAAAAATTCATATAATATCTTTGTTAGTTGGAGGAGAAAATAATTTTAATTTAGAGAAATTTACATTACGATCCCAACTTAGATGTAAAGTTAAAGAATTTAATGTAAAAAAGAGAAAAGTTTAGGGACTATTTAGAATAAAATAAAAGTAAAAGGACGTGATGAAAAATACCGTAAAGTACAAGGACCTCAAGCTATGTTTTTTCCTAGGATAAAGACTGTCCAAAACCAAAATCAAGAGCGTTACCCGGTTCTCACATTAACCCGGCCCAGTTAGAAGTGGGAACCCATATAATCACGAAAGGCCCATATGACTTACGAAGGTCACTGGGAGAAAGGGGACAAGAATTCGGCAAAGTGTAGAGACGGAACTGCTCCAAATAAGCCGCGTGGCAGGATGTTAAACGTCAGCAAGGTGCAATCACAAGGGAGTGCGCAAAGCACTCTCCGGCTCACATTAGTAACCGAGACAAAACAGAAACTAAAACTGAAAACAAGTGGCCGCCATTAATAATCGGATAAGGAAAGTGTCTTAAAGTAACAAACACAGATAGTGACGTTCCGGATAAGCATCAACCCGTATCCTCGTCAAAAGGGTTGACCCACACAGGCTTAGTGTGAGATGCTATGTAGCGGAAGAAGATCTTTAAGAAAAGATTATTCCATTATTATTTTGGTCAAGCTTTTGCTTTTGGATGCTGTTGTAATTTCCCACAAAGATTGAAACAAGAGGAAAGGAAAGAAAAGATATTTGCAGAGAAAAATCATGGCGAGTTTGCAGATGAACGGAGACGTGGGTGGTGATCATGGGTTGATCAACGATGACTATAGTCCCAAAAGTCCAGAGGCTAAGTTAGGAATGCAAGTGGAGGATTTATGGGACATACAAGAAGCCCAACTCAGTCCAACTGAGAAGCTCAACGCTTGTTTCGAGAGTATTCCTGTTTCTGCCTTTCCTTCTGCTCCTTCATCTCAAGGTTGGTGCTTGTGTTCTTTTTTTTTTCGTTTTTGATGACCAGTTTTGTTGGGTTTGATCCATATATATGTGTGTATGTGTTATCTGTAGTGGTGGAGATCAAATCAGATACCAGTTTGGCAGAGGCGGTTAAGATACTAGCAAATAATAAAATTTTAAGTGCGCCTGTGGTGGATGTTGATGCGCCTGAGGATGCTTCTTGGATGGATAGATATCTCGGTGTTGTTGAATTTGCTGGAATCGCTGTCTGGATTTTGCATCAGGTTTTGTTCATAACTCTGAATTTGGCTTGAAAGTTTTTAAATCATATTGATTTTCAATTTTAAGCGAAATCTTAAATGATTAGGTGTGATGAACTGCATTGTGTTGTTTTGGTTTAGCCTGTTCTCTTGTCTTGTAATTTCAGTTTGATTGACGAACAGGAAATTTTCTTTTTCTACATATTTTGTACAGTCGGAACCTCCATCTCCTAGGAGTAGAAGAAGCACAGGGGCAGCTCTTGCGGTGGCCGCGAATGGCTTGACTAATGCTGCAGGGCTTGGAACTTTAGGCCCTGAAGATGCTTCCACAACTTCTGGGAACTTCTTTGAGGCATTGACTTCTTCTGAATTCTATAAGAACACAAAGGTGAAGGTTTCTATATTCGTTGATGGATATGTCATTGAATTGGGGTAAGAACTCTTAGTCCTTAATGGATTGCAGGTTCGAGACATCTCAGGGTCTTTCCGTTGGGCTCCCTTTCTGGCTTTACAAAAATCAAACTCCTTTCTGACAATGCTGCTTTTGCTTTCAAAGTACAAAATGAAAAGTGTCCCAGTGGTTGATCTTGGCGAGGGGAAGATTGATAACATCATTACACAGTCTGCTGTGATTCACATGTTAGCAGAATGTGCAGGATTTCACTGGTTTGAAAGCTGGGGAACCAAGAAAATTTCAGAAATTGGACTGCCCTATACGTCCTCTGACGCCATTGTCACGGTATGATCGTCTTCTCACACCGTTACCTGTCCATTCTTGCTCTCCACATGTTGCTGTAATGTTGTTTATGCGTTATTTAGAAGGGTAATGATTAATGGTTCAAACCACTGTCAACCTGTTTCAGATATATGAGGATGAGCCGGTGCTCCAGGCATTTAAGCTGATGAGAAAAAGGAGAATTGGAGCAATTCCTGTTGTTGAAAGTGGAGGTAAGAAGGCAGTGGGGAATATAAGCCTGAGAGATGTTCAGTTCCTGTTAACTGCGCCGGAGATTTATCATGATTATAGGTACAAGGCACCTTTAACAAAATTCCTCATTTTGTAAACCAAATCCCAGTTAACTAAACCCTTCCTGGATGTTTTGGCAGGTCTATCACCGCAAAGAACTTTTTGATGGCGGTTAGAAGCTATTTAAAAGAGCATCATGAAAACTCACCTATGGTGAATGGCTTGGTTACATGCACGAAAGATCTCACCATCAAGGAACTAATTCTGAAACTTGATTCGACGAAAATCCATCGCATGTATGTGGTGGATGAAGCTGGGAATCTAGAAGGGGTGATCACACTCAGAGACATTATCTCAAGACTGGTACATGAACCCCGCGGCTACTTCGGGGATTTCTTTGATGGAGTGTTGCCTCTTCCCCAGAACAGTAGAGTTTAAACAGCCTAGATACGGAGGATTTGGTTGTTATCAATAACAGACCGTAATTTTCAAGTCATACGTGCAAATCTCCTTCGGGTTGTCTGCCGGCGAGTTTGAGCGACCCTAAACTGTAAGATAGGTGAATGCCGGGCAGTTAGCTTTCTTCTAGGTTTTTATTACGGGGTTCTGCTCTCTGTATAGTTTGATGTAGCCATGAACTGGATATGAACTCCATTGTTGCACAAGTCAAATAAGTAGGACTGGTGTCTTGTCCTCCATTGATTTGAATGCTGGACGTGCTCTTGTTGAACTCTCTTTCTGTGTCCATCCCTCGCCTTTCTTTCTATTCTGGATGATATCTTAATGGGACCACAGCAGTCCAGTTTAAATGACCGAGTATAATATATAGCTTCAACGGAAGTGGTTCACAATCGAGTTACCTCTTTCCTTTTACACACAAGCATATGAAAAAAATTTGGTTTGGCGTTCAATTGTTTTACTTCACCTACGTGTCGATGACTCTGACAAGCATTTTCCGCTACAAATTTGTTCCTTCTGCTGTGAGACAATGTTTTCCAGCTCAAGAGGGTGAAATGGTGAGCTGTGGCCTGCGAGTGAAGCTTGTGTCAAAACCATGCCTGCCGGTGTACTGAAACTACTCATCCCTGAAGTATGTTTGTTGACTTGTGGGATTGGGAATTGCATATAACCCAAGTCAAAAGGAGTGTAGAATTTCGTTTCAACCAGAATTGGATTATGCTCTTTAGACAGGCAGGTCTTGTACCGATGTACAATTTTCATCTGAAGCAATGGATCGAACCTTTTCCATGGACTCATTTAATAAGCATATGTACATTGTTTTCGGTTCCAAGCGATATCTATGCTTAGGTTATTGTAGGTGGCACCAAAGAAAAAAGCACAATGATAAGGCAGTTGTCTTTTTGGTTTGATTTATCATGCCAAGTTTCTGTTAATCGCTAATCCTAATGTTGTAAAAACATTACAAACACCAGTTATATTAGGTTTCAAGTCTTCTCATGTAAAAGAAAAAAGAAGAGTTGTTTTTGCTATATGCAGCAAGAAAGAGAGGACACGGTTACACCGATACTTGTATAGTTGATGAATCGTCCAAGTCTATACGAGGACAACGACAGCCAGAATGACCCGTCACCAGTGCGAAAAATGGGATGTAACTTGTGTAGAATTAGACCCGACGGGTCCATGCTGGCTTTTAACACCGGACATGGCACGTTATTCGGTTACATTCATCAGGAAGTACCGGGGGGCTACATGCTCCAGTTGCTCAGGAACATTGTGCCCCATCATCGGGTAAGTGAAGAAAGCTAACCTATCGACCTGCAAAAATTATTGAAAATGGGGACTAAGGTCTCCAGACATGTCAAATCATGAATGGAACAGACCAAGTTTCATTCATCCATGCTACGGTTACATGGGCTAGGTGGTTTTCGTTGATAGGTCGGCTTCCTCGATATCATCCACCACCTGCAAGATACATCCTCAAGCTCAACAAACTTGAGGTCACACAAAATAGGAGATGAGATGCAATGCAATTATTACAGGGACAGGGCACGTAAAATTGGACCTTTGTTGTCATTTTAGCTGCTTTTATTAGATTCTTAAACTGAGTTGCCAGGTATGCCTGCCTGCCTGTTTCGGGGGAAACCTATGAAAGAAATACGTATATATATATATAGTCACCAGAAGACAAAAATTTACATTTAATCTGATACTCTAAAAGTTTATACGTCAACCAGTAGCGGGCAATAGGGGTCTCATTGCCGGCAGCAAATTAATCTAAAATAACACAAGGACCGCAAACTTGATTAGGTTATGACATTCTACTGCTTCCTGTTGAACAAAAATTGTAAGGCTCCAAAATATTTTACTAATTTACCGATAGATTTTTCTTTGGAAAAAAACATTCGATGACAGGTGTTGTTAATTGCCATCAAGTTTACATTGACAACAGGAATTTGCAAGTAGCATAAGAAGTAAACAAAAACGACAGTTCTAACTTAATAAACTGCTGCAGTTAAACTCCATACGCAAGATAAAACCTGAAAATAAAACACGGGCTTATCCAGTTTCAGCAGATAGCAGCGCATAATTTACTTGTGATTTTTGTGAAATTCAGACGCAAAATCATCGAACCAACATGCTTCCGTGTAGAAGATCAATAAAACACATTCCAAGTCTGGAAATTACAAGTAACAAGGATAAAGATAAAAGTATAGTGAAGTTGTCATTATCCTTATTGCATAGCTCAAACATGGATCATCAGGGAGAATAAGTAAACATTCCTAGTCCCTTATCCTCTAATAGATTAGAGACCATTTAAGAATTCGATAACAAAACCACAAAATATTACAATAAGAAGGTGAAAACATGAAACTGCAAAACGCACCCCATTAAGAGAATGGCTCATAAGAAGTATAACCTCCATATACTTGAACGGTGAAAGTGATTCATGACAGTAAAATACAAGAATTGAGAGAATATCCAAATCAAAAACTATGGTTTATGAGACATGTCCAAGATTAACATCATACAACAGAGAACCATTGTTTGACTATATTGAAACCTGTGTTTAGAACAAATACACCAGCAAAATACAAACAACATTCAGATACACTATATATTTGAAGATTGTCCATTCTAGTTTCCCTGATAAGAGTGCATGTTTACCTGTTACGGGTGTGTCTGTATTTTATGAACTTTTTCTCCTCGGGTGGTGAAGAACAAGAGCTGTCCCTTCAAACAAATCCGGTAAGTAACTCTCTAAATCATCAGCTGTGTACTTTATACATTTCCCTGCATTCCTTCCACCCTCTAACTGACTTCTAAACCTTCCCCAGAATGCACGGTAAGCTGGTAGAACTTTTTCAGATATGGATATTCGAAGCTCCTCGCGAAGCTGAGGATCTGGCACTTTCCAACCTGTCTGAATTCGATAGATTTCCTCAAAGCAAGCATTGAAATTCTTGAACCTATCCTTCAAAGCCACTTTGGAGGCATTATTGGAGCTCCCACCAATCCCTTCATCCTTCAAACAAGACAAGGCCTTACTCCAAGCCGCCCTTAGATAAGCTGTGCCATATTGGCGTATCCGGCCACTGCGTTTGCGAACCCACTGATCTCCCACTAGCTTAATAAGGTCCGAGTCCTTGACCTTTTGCACTATGTACAGAATATTATTCATCAGAAATATGTACTGCATGGCACCATCCTCATAAAGTTTTGATTTCTCCTCAAGATTTGATTCCAAAGTTGCTAACAAGGCCAGCAATCTTCTTGCTATGGGAGTGGTACCCTCCAGATCATCATTTTGCATTTTATCGGAAACTGCCTCGTCCTCCTTTAGAAGGGAATTTAATGTCTCGCTATAATCCACAAGCAGTTTCACATAATTCATAACATAACGAGTAAGTGGATGAATCTCTCCATTAAGCATAGGCTTCCTGGAAGTCTCACCCTTCACAGCATTCTCAAACTCAACAAAAGTCCCTTTAGCAGCCTCTTGCAATCCAGCCAACACTCCCCTCGCTTCACTAAGCACAAACTCATCCGTTACCATCGACTTCAAATCAGGTAAAACATCAGCCAAGGCGTCATACATATCCAAGATCCTGAACAACTTCTCAGAAGACCTGCGTGCAATGGCAACAGCATCCCCAAAATTCAACAACTGCACCATACACCCTTTAGCCGTCTCATTGACACAAACACTTTTCGCAGAATCAGAGTCACTAAAAATATAGTCGCAAAGCCGTTTCTCTCCAGCCAAAAGGATCCTTACACAAATCTTAATAGCTTGAATCCATTTCTTCATTTTCTCATCCAAACTTCTCCAATCAATCTTCTGAACATCCTCAATACTCAATTTCTCAAAACCCAGAATAAGCAAACATTCATCTAAAGCATCTCTTCTAACACTAGAATAGACTTGAACACATTCCCTTTCGTAACCGGATTTTATCATCCGTTCTGCAATCATTTTCAAATCCTCAACAGCTTCAGGATTAATCAAATCAACACATACATCATCAGCAATCAAGCTCCCACCGCGCTCGTGAAAGCACCTACCGCTTTGACCTTCACTGGTATCGGCGACCTCAGCAAAACTCTCAAATTCATCAATATCGTCACCATCTTCGATCGAGACGTACGAAAGCGAAACCCTTCTCCTGATAGATCCATACAACCTCTCCGCATCAAGCGGAATAGTATTCCCAATCAGAATATGACGAAACTCCTCCTCTAACCTCAACATAGCAAGCTGGACAGCACTTTCAGCGCGCTCCATAACTTCATCATCTGACCGTACAGACATATCCTTCAAAAGATCAAGAATCTCGTCAACAGCTGCCAGATACTCAGCGGAGGAGTCATCTTCCCAAGACGATGAATCACAACGGTTCAAAATCACTTTCTCGGCGGCGTCAAACCTGGAGTAGAGGGAACCAGAATCATCTCCAATTAAATCACTTATGTTGGACAAACGATTATCGAAGCTGGAAAGTATCAAGAGCATATCTTCCCTGACATTTTTGGAGGTGTTGAGGCTCTTGACGATATGCTGAGCAGCAGCGAGGACTCGATCGTCACCGCCGGAGCCAGGACCTCCGGCGGTGGTAGTGGTGGTCATATCTTTGGGGTTCGCAATTTTGTTAGGGTTTTGAAGGAGCGAGCGGAGGAGGGAATAGGAACTGGAAGGCAATGATCTGTTGGGTGGCGACTGTAATAACTTAAAAAATCATTTCTTTTTTTGTTTAATTTAATTTTTTAAAAAAGAGAGACGAGGGAGAGAGAAAATAGATGAAAGAAAGAGTATGGAGGAAGGAGGAAGGTTGGGGAAGAAAGATGAGATGAGCTTTTTCCATTTTATAGTCTCTTTCTATCATTCCGTAATTACCGTCATTTTTAAAATTAACTTGTGTTTTAATTGTTGATTTTCTAAGATGTCATAAATAGTCAAGTCTACTTCAAGAATGATTTTTTATTAAATTCTTATTATTATTATTTAAACAACAGACAAATTGACTTGGTCAGGAGTAAAGTAGAAGTGGTTGTACTTTGATTTTGAGGTTTGACTCTCCCTCATGGATTGATTCTTTCCTTCTCTTTCTCTGTAGTCTGAAATTACATTATTTAATTTATAAATAAAATACAGTATTTGATTCAACAATATTAGGATGTGTGGATTGCATGTGTAAACATCATCAGTTTCAATGCCTTACCTGATTTTTCACGGCACGATGGAAGAAAAAGGCTACTCGTCCGCAAGATTTTTGCAGTAGCTGACACGCATTCAGCAACCACCGATCCTCATGCTCGACGTGCATTTTGGATCGACAATATTTGCCCCATTTTCCTCCCCGATCATTGCAATTCGCCACCATCACCATCCCTCTAACATTTACAAACTTCCTCATACTTCTATGCCTTTGACATCTTCAATGTTTTCTTTCTTTCCGGGGCCTTGCAGGAATAGTGGGTCGAGGGTGTATCGATAGATCAACCATTTTAGGACTTGTGCTAGTGTTCAACGAGGTGTTAGTTCTCGTTTCATCTGCTGTCCAAGTCCAACCATTTCTGAACCACGAAGCTACCTTCTAGCATAGAGCTATGCAGCATATACAAAAGGACAAAAATAGAAAGTTGCAAGTATGCCTGAAATCTTGGTTAAGTATGCAAGGAAACATGATTCACGTCTATTTTGATAGTTGGTGGGTGTGACAACAGATGATGTTCGACAAAGATGAAATGTTGTCGTAATTAAAGGGTGAGAAAATGAAATGCCAAGCAAGGAAAATAAAACTTCTTTCGATCTCAGAAACCAGACTTCTCGGACAGTATTTGAACAACAGCTCAATTTTCTTTTCATTACCTGGAAAAGTTACAACTATAACTTATGCTTATAATGTTACTTCCAATTGGAAAAAGTAGAATAACGAACAAAAATTTTGTCGACAAAGTTGCAGATGAAAATGCCAACTCTCAAGAATATATATTGCTACACCATTACCAATAATTCCCACAAGAACAACTCCCATCTCTGAAATGATGGAATCTGCTGCCATCCTTGACCACGATTTCCCTCCTTGTAATCATTGCTATCAACTTGATTGCTTCATGACAGTCACTGCAGAGACGGTGGCCCTGAACAACTAGCAAAGGCTCCCAATTTGTGCTCATCAACCCAAAAGCAATTGCCAGTTTCTCGCTATGGTACATCAGTACACGCTGTTCCTGCTCATCCACATCAGGAAGCAAGCTTTTCTTCTCGTGAACATAACCATATTCAGAAATTTTATTAATAAAGTCATCCACATTTTGATAGATCTCTTCTCTCTGAGGATGAAATTTATCTCCAGAATGAAAAACATGTACCTGTTTCTTAACTTCAATCCAACTACATGCTGGAAGCATTCTCAAACCCTTTCTTCTTAAAGTCTGGACAACGTCGGCAGCTTCCATTAGCTTGCCAGAACTGTTGTATATGTTCAGAAGAACCATATAATTGTTAAGCTTCTCTGGTTCCATTCCGTAAAGTTCCTCAGCTGCCAATTTCCCAAGCTCTACATTTTCATGGATCCGACAGGCCGTTAACAGGGCAGCCCACATATTCGCAGTAGGCTCGAAAGGAGCACGTCTTATCAGAGAAAAAGCTTCATCTAATTGCCCTTTTCTGCCTAATATTTCAATCATACATGTATAGTGCATTGCCCGGGGTGTTACTTTGTAATCTCTATCCATAGCTTGAAAAATTTCCCACCCACGCTCTGATAAACCAGAGTAGCTACAAGCAGATAAAACAGCAAGAAAAGTGACGTGGTTGGGTCTCATCCTTCCTCGAAGCATCTGCTCAAACAAATCAATTGCCTCGCGCCCCTTACCTTGATTACCATATCCAGCAATCAAGGCATTCCAGGAGATGATATTCTTGAAAGGCATCTGGTCAAAAACATGCCGAGCAGTTTGCACCTTTCCCCACTTCCCATAAAAGTCAACAAGTGCTGAGTTTGCTACAACATCTGATCCAAACCCATGACGAAGTAGGGCAGCATGGGCTTGCTTAGCATAATTAAGAGAAGCTAACCGTGCACATATGCTCACTATCATGGAAAACGTAAAATGATCCATTGTAACTCCAAAATCATGCATCTCGGCTACCATGTTCAAAGCTTCTTCACTATAACCATGAAGTACGTAACCAGCAATGATAGTATTCCATGCCACTACATTTTTCTGAGGCATTTCATCGAAGGCACTATGAGCATCTTCAATGCCCCCGCACTTACTGTACATATCAATCAGGGCACAGGAAACAAAAGCATCATCCCTAGTTTCCATCTTCAAAGCGCATGCATGCAACTGTCTCCCTACAGAAATGCATCCCAGCCCAGCAGAAGCTTGTATCATGGTGGCAAAGGTGCGAGGCCGAGCATCAGAAAACTCCTCCCACATAATCAGAAACAATCTAAACGCTTCCATGTAGTCTCCGACGTCTACAAGCCCAGAAATAATAGTATTCCAAGAAGCCAAATTCCTCTCAGGCATTTCATCAAACCACTTACGTGCTTGGATGATCATGCCACACTTCACTTGCATAAGCAGAATCCTATTAGTCATGTACTGATCAGGTTCAAATTCATTGCTCAACATGTAATTAAGCAATCTCTTCACTCCTGGTATAGATCTTAATCCTATACAGGCACTAACTAATGCACCATAAGTACTTGTACCCACATCAAATCCGCCATCAAGCTCAAGTATCTCGAACAATTCAAGTGCCTCCCTATACCTCCCATGAAGAACTAACTTCTCTATCTGACTACAAAGTCGAAAGCTTGGTTTTTTAATCGGGGCATCTCTAAAATTAGTTCCTTCTTCCACATTAACGTCAATATTTAAAGGTTTAGGTGTAGGTTTAGGCCGTGGTTCTAATCGCCGATCTAGCGAATAACACTGGTTTCGGTTTATAGCAACCATCTTCCTCCAATTTCTTGGATGGAATGAAAAGAGGTAGGAAGAGAATCTTTTATTTGTTGAAAGATAAGAAGGGAATGAGCCACAATTATCGGTAATTTGACCCAGTGACACGTTCTGATAACGCAGCAATGGGACGTCCATGTTCAAAAATCAAATCTTTCAAAGCCGGAATCAGGAAAAATTGTACCTTTAATTGCAGGCAGACAGAACAACAGCACGTACAAGGAGATCGCTTCGAGTTCGGAGATCATGAGGAGAAAAGTGCCAAGCGTTCTTGGTGTCAACGTTGAATCTGTTTCGAGTTCTCTGTTCTTCATGGTTTGGGTTATACTCCTTCGTTAGCTTCGAAATATCCGCCACTTGAGTAGTTAACGGTGGTTGAGTGCTAAAACGCAGAGTTCCGTCGAACGACGTCGTTTACCTAATTATGCGCACCCGACTAAACCGCCGCGCTTCAAAGAAACAATTAAAGAAAGTCTCTTGATATTTTATTTATTCAATAAATAATTATATTATAATTAAATTATAGCTATTTATTTTATAAACACAAAAAGAATTATTAGATGTTATGATAAGGGATTAATATGACGACAGGGGTAATATAATACTCATTCCGGAGCTCTTGCAAATCTTGTTATACGTCATATATTCCAAAGCAATATATGTTAAATATTTGACTTGTTTTATGAATTGTGAAGTGTATATAACCTGATCAAATACGTTCTTCCTTTAAAAATCCATGTTTCGGAAAAAAATAATAAAAGAATCCATTGACTAATCAAGTGGGGGAGGGAAGGGCAATCTCTGGATGCCAGTTAACGTGTGGAGAGGAGCAATTATCGGCAACCTTCTTTAATTACTACTACTCGTAATCAAAAGCCTGAATAGCGGGTCCCCTAATCAAACCGCATGGCTTTCGATTAAGCCGCCTCTTCGGCTTCAACAACAAACTTTGATTTACGCCTCCTCCCCCAGACCTGTCCTTGTCACTTTTCCCCCCTCTAAATGGCTAATTCTAGAAAGTGACCTCTCTTTCGAATTTTCAATTCAAAATCAATCCTAGCAATCTCCGAAACCCTTTCACACCGACGGTGGTTAGGAAACTAATTAGCAACTTAAAACCTGTTGTTATATGTATAATATACAAAAAGGGGAATTAAAGCGTAAATGTTACAGAATCAAATAGCCACCACCTTCATCTCATTCGTCACCTCCACCGCCATCCTCTATCCCACGCCACTGCTCCGTCGCTACGCATTCCGTCTTATGTCTCAACTTCCAATCTAAAGCTTGACATCCTCGCGAGCAATAGTTCACCCCGCCACAAACCGAACACCTTCTGAACTCATGCGGCCTTGTTTCTGGCCGCCCACACCCGTTATGCGAGCACACCCGCAGACCTGGTCCAAGAGCTCCTTCCCCACACTCGAACCACTCTTTTAAAAAACGGTTGGCCGGATGTAATTCCCTAGCCGGCACGTTACACCCAAAGTCACTCAGTAGCGGGCACTCTGTGTTTTCTATCGTAGCGCATGATGCGTATTGCCTGTGTTGGCTATTAGGTTGCCTGATCAGAATCGAATATAAAGACGAAGCCAGCTCTCGCGCGTTCGCTTGCACTAAGAGCCGACGTCCCTCGGGGATGTTTTGTGCAACGCCGTAACCGTCTTGAAGACAATGGCCTAACTCCCGAAGGGCATCGACATGACCTAAAACAGCAGCTCGAGCACATAGGGATACACCAGCTCGAAGGTCTTTGTCAGTTTTAGAGCCACCACTGCCATTGAATTGCATAACAGCAAGCGAATAAAGAGCCGGGGCGTGAGATTTGATAGCGGCCTTTGCCATCAAGGACGCACCACTTGCTCGATTTTGTAAGCAGTAAAATCGGATCTATCATTAAAAGAAGAGAAAGAAATCAGATAAAAAGTAAGCAGTGTTTAATTAATATAAAATAATGCGATGGCATCTATTTGTACTCACCATTCCAAGAGTGTAAGAGGCTTCAATGCTACCAGAGTCTATGCAGTGTTTGAGAAACCGGTGAGCGGAATCGGACCAATTTTTTGCTCTGATAGCAAATGTTTTAGGTCCGGCCGCTGATAAAACTACAGGATGAAGAGCTAACCGATGCAATTTTTTGCATCTGCTTGGAAAACAATTGAAGAAACGGTCAAAAACAAAAAGAAGAACAAATGCGTATGAAGAAACGTCACAAACTCAAAAAAAAAAATACGTACGTTAAGAGGACGCTGATGAAATCGGAAGGACAGGAAGCGGAGGAGGTGAGTTTGGAAAGGACGGAAACGACAATATCGTCAGGCAGTTGATGGAATAGATCAGATGAAGGCTTCGACCTTTTTCTGTGTAACAAAGGCATCCTCCCTTTCTTATACCACTGTTTGCTTTGAATATAGATATGGATTCAAAAGAAGCGTATCAACTTCTCATTGTCAAGGTGTTGTCTCCTCCGCTGCTGCCTCCTGCTTTTTTTTTTTTTTTTGGTACATGGAAAAGAAACTACCGCACTTGAGTTGTCAAAGCCTAACAGTCGTGTATCTATATATAGTATAGAATTTTCAAATTCAAAAACAGAATATGATAAAAGCCTTTTTTAATTTTTTATTTAATGTATTGATTTTTTAAAATTTTGTTAATTGTTTTAGCCAACTGTTTATTAGGACGAATCTTCTACTATAATAATATGAAAGTTTTCGAGCATTTTCGAATTATAATTGATCATATTTATTTTTTCTTAATTTATTAATCTGAAATATAAACAATAAGATTATTGAGATTCATAGACGATTTGTGGAAGAGTGTAACACAAGTTGTTTTGATTATTATAATGTATAAATACCATCTAATTTTCTTAATTTAATAAATGAATTTAATATCGATATTATATAAAAATAAATTTAAATTATTTATATTTTTTTAAATAATCTGTTACCATTAAGGTTTAAATTTGAGTTTTTTACCTAATCTAAAAAGTATTTATATTATTAGATTATAATATCGTTGATAAATTATTTATAAATAAATTGTTATGAATATATTATTAATATATTAGAAATTATAATATATTATAAAATTATCTACTAAACATAATTTATAAATTAAATGATGTATTATATCAAAATTGATTGTTAATTTTCTTTAAAATAATATCATTTTATATATTTTTATAAAGACTGTTTCATGTTATATAAATTATTTTATATCAAATTTATTTATTGGATTTGCATGACATATAAGTTAACTATCTCAAGCAAATTATATTAAGCTGCATGAATTGATTTATATTGAATTTGAATTTAAATAATCATATTTAGATTAATACTAAATTCATTATATTTATAAATCAATATAATTTACATATCAACTTAAATCCAAACTTATAAAGAAAAGCTAATAAAATAAAATAGAGAATTATGTAAAATTATTATTATATGTAATAATTATTAGTATTCTTATATTATATATATATATATATATATATAAGAATAATAATGTAGATTACATGCTTACTTATCTGTCAAATAATTAATCTAAATTATAATAATGATTAGTGGGTTGTTTACATGATTTGCTATGTTATATATATATATATGGTTACTATTTTTCTTGGTTGCGTACGTATTACTCATAATAACTTTCAGTTTCTGCCGTGTTTGATCAATCAATTAGCTCTTAATTATCATGATCAATCAGCAGTATATTATATTAACTGCTGGATGGTAACATATATATATATATATATACATATACATATGAACTCAAAGTCCACTTGCCATTGAAGAACATATCCATGGTTGCCCAATCGACCACCCACCCAATTGCTTCGGTCAATTTAATCTGAAAAAATCAAACTTAATTTGAGGCTGCAATGATTTGCCGTGGCCAGATTTCTTTAAAGATCAATGCCCTCCCAATTCAACCTATTTGATTTATTTTATTTAAATTAATAAATTAAAGCTTTGGATTTTTTTTAAAAAAAATCAATGATATTTATTATTATTCATCATATTCCTTGATTACTGTTAATATTTTTTTTAAAAAAAATCATTTATTAAAACTATTTACATTTTATAAATTATTCATGATATTATGATATTTAATATTAGATAAAATATTTTAAAATATAATAATTATTTCGAGATATTTTATTTTATTTTATTTTATTGAAAAAAAGAGTTTGAAATTATCTATAAGTAGATGGCGTATCAAACTCCTTTAAGAATTGTTGCCTCAATTTTCGCGAATTGTGATATTCTTAATTGAATTTATTTATTTATTTTCAACCATATAGAAATTTCAATTTCTCGGAAGGTAGGCTCCACGTTACACACGTGTAATTCTAGGAATTTGGTCACATAAATTAAATTTTTTTATTTATTTAGATTTATCATATAAAATTATAAATTTAGTATTATATAATTATTCATATAAAAATAATAATTAATAAATATTTAATATTTAATAAAATAAATTAATATATATTATTATATTATTAATAAATTTATAATATAACCTGTAATTTTCAAAGGAAGTGAAATGAGTTTGTTTTATTGGGTTACCGAAGATGGATGGGATAAGCTTGAAAATGTGTGAATTGGTATACTCGAGACAGGGATCTATAAAAGTCAGTAATGGTAGGATTGAAGAGATGTTAATATTTATTTTTGTTTGGTGGATGTGGTAGATTCACGTGGGCTACCCGATCCGAACCCCGGACCCATCAATTTTATTTTATAACGACCGATTAATTCTACATCGGTGGATTGCTGATGATGCCAACTCTAATGGGCTGATGGATGGCAGCCTATGCCGAAGGCGAATGCCTGTTGAAGCCCATGTGGAATGTGAACAGCTTTCACGGATGGTTACGTTTTTGGTCCGAATGGTGGTGGCATTTCCCTCGTTGATTTACGAGGTTTTCTGCGAGCAGGTTGGGCTGACAAAGACTGAAGATGCTGTCAAGACCCTTCAGGAACTAATCCTTGTGCTTAAGGTAACTTGTTCACAGTTTCAAGCATGTTGCTAGAGAAGGTTTGCCTTTTTATGGTGAACTGCGTTAATGCGGTTGTAATAATATCAAGCCTATATTTATTACAGTTAGGTTTTTGCATTGCTAACTCGTTTATCAAGATAGAAATAATTAAACGATAAATACCATAAACGTACATAAATTTAAAACCTTAACAAATAAATCATTTCCTGGGAACAAACAAGATAATGAAGTGGATCTTGTTTCTAACATTCAACCATCATCCCATGGAAAAGGATAATGTGAAAGACGTCCAAAATACAAATGTCATTTCATTTAGATATGTATTTATCTATTAAACTCCATAAATCATGCAATTTATCATGGAGATAAATGATTAGATATGATTAAGATGTAGATAATGATAATTATGTTAATCAATGATGGTTATATGATGGTAGGGCTAAAAATGCTTACTTAAGAGGGGATGGTAGGTAGAGAGGTATGCGGGTTAAGGGTAAAGCACGTGTGAGGCAAGTGGGTTCTTGCCGGATAAAATGCAAAACTATTGGCTTTGGCGCTTCGTTTTCTTGTCTACTTGGCTCTTCTTCTCCCACCTTTTTCCCTATAAGGAAATAAAAGATACTAAAGTGATGTGTGATGGAGTCTTAGAGTTCTCTCCCATGATTTTATTACTTTTGGCGAGTTGCTTTGATGGGAAATGCATTTGTGGCTTCTTCCCTGAATTAATGGGACTGAATCGAATTTCAATATTTTGATAAAATATTTAGATTATATTTAATATTAATATCTTTAATAATGTGTATTATTTTATTAATTTTTATTATTTGGTAATGTTTTAGAGAATTTTAGTATTTAATTTTTTGATTTTAATTTTAAATTAAATTGCTCATTAAATACTATTATTTATTATTAAACACATAGTTTTAAATTAATATATACATTATTAATATTTAATGACTAAATATTAATATTTACGAACATGTTTCAGAGTTTATGGTAGTACATGCATGGCTATGACTTCTAGTTTACATATGTTGAAGCGATTCTGTTTACCAGTACGTGGAGATGGCCGAGTTGGTCTAAGGCGCCAGATTAAGGTTCTGGTCCGAAAGGGCGTGGGTTCAAATCCCACTCTCCACACAGAGTCATCCACTTTTTACCATAATCATGGGAATCCCGTCTCTTAATAATCTATTATTTTCATTCATGTTTTATTTATAACATCTTGAAAACAAATTCAGCCACATGAGATGAGGGGTTAATGCAAAAACAGGGGGAATCTAATCCAAAAAAAAAAAAAAAAAAACAGAAGAAGAAGAACAAGTGTGGTGGTGGCAACCCACGTGGCAACGGTGGCCGGTGCGTGGATGACTTATAAAGTGGGCTACTTTTTTGCAAGTAAGGGGCCGACACCCTCAGGCCCTACCACAAAGCTTATCATTTCTATCTCCAAACAATCCCCATTCTTTTCTTATCCATCTTATTTACATATTCATTCATTTTACTTTAAACAAATAATAATAATAATAATAAACACTTGTTGCACGTGCGAGACAATCATCATTACACGCCCACCTCATATATCTCCCCTAATTTATTACTCTAAGATAATAGGAGAAAGTGCAAAAGTGTGAGCTTATTATGTAGTAAATTATAGTACCATCAGACAGATGAGGCAAAGGCCGACATAAAAAGCTTCCAACATTGTTAAACTCGATGCAGATGAAAGATTCTCCTTTCGTAATAACGGAATCCCGTTATTCCTTTCAATTTAACTTATTACAATATTAGGTAGTTGTATTATTACCATCCCTTCACATAATTATTTTTATAATTTAATATAAAATCCTTTTTCTATTTGTTCTATTTTCATTTACAACATTATTCATTTCATAATTTTTTCAATCAATAATTTTTAATTTTAAAATTATTCATAAGATTTATGTTAATTATCTCATCATCAAATTATAAGATTCTAATATACATATATTTTAATATTAATTATTTTTGAAAGAGTTAATAGTATCTAAGAATCCATAAATGTTATTAGAATCGAAATTACGAGTTTAATTTTCAACACAAGCAATCCTAAAAAAAAGATTGTCAATAAAATTTATATCTCATAATATTAATATTTTTAAATAATAAAGTATTATGAGTTTTAATTTTAATTTTTTAGAGAAAAAATATGATTATTTTAATTTCAAATATTTGTATTTTAAAAAATTGGTGAATAAATTTACAAATCATAAAAATCATTAGATTCATATTTAATTTATATAAAAATAGTTTATGATTTATATACTATAAATATAATTAAGAAATTCTTCTAGAATTAATACAAGAATTAAGTTAAAATCTCATGTGATTTGAAAATTAGTTAATGATCATACATATTAGGCTCTAAATTACCATTTTAATAAAGACATAAATTAATTATTTAATCAATTATTAATTTTCAACTGTTAATGAACCATATAAAAGATATTTTAATATATAAACATCTTAATTAAGAGAAAAATGAATTTTAAAAATTCAATTTAATCGGATATATAAATATAATTATGATATTTAGTGTATATTAATATGCATCGTACTACTATCGATGTATGACTGTATATGAATGAGAAATATAGAAACAAGGATATAATGGTAATTTGAAATGCTAAGATCTTTTATATATAGGGAGGGGCCATTGCCACCTTAATAGTTCTTAAACCCCTTCATATCTCTTTCCATGGAAGCGGATAATCAGAAAGAGTTACAGCTTCTTCCTTCTCAACAATCTTTAGCTTCGGCTTCTTATTCATGCATATCGTCCTGTCCCCTGGATTCTTCCATGAGATATCGATCATCGGCGACGGAGAGCGATCATCATCAATTTGGAGGCCCACCATCACTAGACTTGCAGTTATCAATAAGCCTCGGTCCTATCCAGGCACCATCTAACTATGTTTTCAGAGATGGGAAAGCGGAAACGGGCTGCGTGGAGGCGTTGAAATGGCAAGCGGCTGAGCAAATTCGATTGGCCGCCATGGAAAAAGCTTATGCAGAAAGAGTAAGGGAGCTAACGAGAAGGGAGATGGAGCTGGCGCAATCAGAGTTCGCAAGGGCAAGACACGTATGGCAAAGAGCCAGAGAAGAAGTGGAAAAAGCTGAGAGAATGAAGGAGAGAGCAACAAGGCAGATGGACTCTACGTGCATGGAGATCACCTGCCAATCTTGCAGGCAAAGATTCAAGCCAGCTTAAACCCAACTGAAGAGCAAAAAGAAAAAAAGGGGTTTCTATGTAAAGATTTTCATCTCAAACTTTTCCTTACAAGATGATGAAAATGAGATATCAGTAAATCTATATGGCCGAAATCTTGTTTGAGTTTTGAATATTTGGGTTTTGGATTTCGTCTTTTACATTTCAACATTATACACATGGAATAAACGATAAGATCATAAAGCGACATGAACCTTAGTGGGCATAGCGATACTTTTGTTTTGTTTCATCATTGCTTTCGATTATGTTGGCATTCTTGCCCTTGATCATTTTGCTAAATCATTCCACGTTATATTAATTTACCCTTCCTTCATGAATCACATTGATCGATTTTATTTATATTTTTGTATATAAATCAAATCAAATCAATTAATAATTATTATATACTGCAAATTCAATTTATATAATACGGCAAAATATTTGAATAAATGAACCCATCAAGAAGAGGAGGCTTGGAGATTAATTTGGAAATGATGAAAGCAATAATATGGTCAAAGGATGAGAGATTCACCACCAAAATTTGCAACTTTGAACACTAGATCTTCACATACAAGTGAATAGGTTCATATGAAAGGATTCATGTAAAGTGGATGACACAAGAGAAGAAGAACTTCAATTACAAGTTGACAAATCAATATCAATCTATAAGATAGAGGCCCATAAGGTACATGCACCCAAATGTAATAAGCTTATTAAGTTTCCCTACATTCTAAAAAGAAGCAAATAATTCAAAAATCAATCGTTTTCTTTTTGATGTTCATAAATTAAGGATAGGTTGGATTATTACTATCAAAATATACACTCAACCATGTGTTAGTGGTTGCACTACTATTACTATTCCTCTATATTTCATATGAATTCTTTAATATTTAAATATATTATTACGGATTTTTTTTCCAATTTTTCAAAATTTAAAATGAATTTAATATAAATAAAAATTACCCAATAATGCCCTCAACAGAAATAATGAGAGAGTGCAAAATGAAAAAAGGGAAATGTGTCAACAATCAGTAATCGACATGAAAACAAGACTAATGAACTGATGGATTAACCCTAATTCTTATCCTAATTAGATGATTTCAAAATCTATTACAATAATAACATAAAGATTTCAACATTTTTATATACATAAAACTGATTTGATATTATCAGTGCTTCTCAGGAAGCTTGAAAGTTCCGAATTCAAGCCTTCATCACTTAAATCTTCTGTCATGTTCATTATTTTTTGGTATACCCATCAAATATTTCTGGTTCTTACACATTCAAAGACCTTCAAGATCACGGAAGAAAACTAAGTCAAAAAGGTAATTTGGTAGTCGTATATTGAGAAGCTATGATGGGTTTGACTGATAAATGCAGAAAATAATTGTGAGCCAAGTTGAATCCTTGTTCATGGTTTCAGATTCAGAGGCCTTGTACTGGCAAGAATTGGCAAGTTAGCCGTGAACAATGGCTTGGAAAAAGAAGGGTTTTTGTAGAAAACGACATGGTAATTAAATAGCTGGGAACAGAGAATGCCGCCTAAGCAAAACAAATAAAAAATTGATAATTAATTTTTTTATTAATTTATTAATTTATTAAATTTTTAAAAAATATTAATGCATGATATCAATGTAATATTTCCAAGATTAATTTTATAAAATTTCATTTTTCACTCTTCCCAAACAAGGTAAAATGACTTTACCTTGCTATTTTCGTCTCCTTTTCCTTCTCCAAACTAAGCCTAACAGAGTAAAAAACCTGACGAATATCATCAGAGAAGCATTTGATATTGATAGAAAAGGCAGCGAATGAATCAGAACAAAAAGCATTCATATTTCATCAAGAAGAAGACACCCAAACCATTAGCTTCCTGCTTCCCACTTGTATTCAACTCCCTTATATCACACACACCACCCGATACCCAATAATCCCGGTTTCACACCCCGTAAAAAAGACAGGTGACGATAATGACAAGTAACATAAAATTCTATCAAACTAACGAGGTATAAAAATCTCAGTTGAATCGAATCGAATCATTATATTATATGATAGCATATAATAAAAAAAGATGATCGTGGTAGTGCGTGGAGTTCTTGAGATTGAAAGAGGGCGGTCCTTCCATCATGTCTACAGTTAATCGCATGGATTCCTCTGTGTAAGTGAAGACATAATCTGGTGGGGGCAGAGTATCTTCAAGTTTCAAAAATTATTTAAAAAGAAAAAAAAGAAAAATTAGGTCATTCTTGAAAGCTACACTTGCCAACAATAAACAAACAAATCATCAAAACAATCTTAATTATCCTAATTCATTTATAAGTGTGATTAGATGATAATCATGATCATGATCAAATATCCTAAGAAGAGACCATTACGTTCTCCGACAGATGCCCAGTTGCATGATGGAGGGCACGTCTTGTATCTTTTATATGTGTATACAAATGGAGAGAGATTGCAGAAACCCTATAGGATCAAAAAAGAGAACACTCATCCATAATGGTGATAAAGGTTTGTAGGACATGGGTTATGGCGGAGCCATCAAACTAGTCATTATGACAAAACCTTAACATTTGTCTTTTCAGATTGTCCACATTGTATCATTGAACTGATACTGTATTTTTTTCTTTTTCTTGTTCGTTCAAAGTTGATGTAGATTTGTCAGAATTGTAAACAGCAGTCATCACCCATTACCCGTATATGTTCCCTGTACCAGGTTTTGCATCAACTTATCCTGTTGCTTCCTCTACCGGTTTCAGGACGTTACAATGGGGAATTATCACGACTTCAAATCTTGCATCAGATGCTTGGTTTCTGATAATTATGTTCTTGGGTGCTCATCATTATTGCATTGCTATCAAAAGAAGAGAATCTGCTGTGGATTCTTTTACAAAAAGACAGTGCCAATCATTTATAGTTAAAAATTTTTGGAAGGAAGCAATGAGCAAGCATTAGAATTTAGGGGAGACAGAAACTGGTGGAATTCATATCATTTCATGTGAGCGTTCACGTATTATATTTAGTGGTAAGATTGTCCTAAAAAACAATCTTAAATTCATGTTTTTTATTATTTTTTAATGTAATGAAATTGTTGGATCCATCAAGTCATGCCTAAAGTGGAGAAAAGGCAAGTCACTTTATATGTTTGGGAGGAAAGAAAATATGGGTTTGGTTTGATGGGTGGTGGTGGGACTCGAACTCTAACTTTCACACCATGTGGAAATGTAAACCACACACACACCCACACCCATTTGCATTCCTAGACTGACTGGCTAACAGAAGGCAAATGATGCCACTTTACCTTTATTTTCCAATAATGAAAAATGTTAAAAGCAAAGATATCGTTTTCCTCCTTTTTTCTTAGGCAAATTGACATCAGAAATTGACCGGTGAGGCCAAGTTATGCTCATCCGATCTTATTATGGTACAGAAGTAGCTCGGTTACATTACCCTGTTGGTTTTCATTGAGTTGCAAGTTAAAACGACTCCGTGCTGATTATATGGACATAGTAATGGAATGCTATTATTCATGTGGGTCTTGAACCTCGTTTACATGGAAGTGTCGTTGATGTTTTCAGGGCTCTCGTTTGGTGCATCTGACTGACGGTGGAGGCTAACCCAATTTATTAACTTACTGATGCTTTTTGGGCTAGCTGGCCTTAGACATGGGTTGTGGCCTATATGATTAGAGCAAGGACTGTGAAAGTTCTGAATGAACTGAAAATGTATGTCAATATTATTAACCTTTGTCTAATATATACAAGTGTCTAAAGAAGAGATAAACATAAAAAGAGAGAGAATCCTAATAGAAAAGAAACATAACAACAGATATCCTAACTAACAAGGACGACATATCAAACCTATTAATCTAGAGATGAAACTCACCTGATTCAAACCCTGGAGAGGCTTCACATGCAAAACAAGGATGCAATTTTTGTTTCAGATTAGACTCGAAAACTATCCAAAAATTTAAATTATCAAATGAAATCTTAAGTATGATTTTCATATCTCTAATGGAATGAGATAAAATACAATTCGAGTTGAAATACAAAAGTAAAATGTAAGCCTTGTCATCTACATAGTTGACCAGTTGTCTTAAAAACCTGAAATGGATTGCAGCGTTTATGACAGCTTTCTCTCTCTAAACCTGGAAGAAACTTCCAATGGTGATCTTGTTCGAATAAAAAAGGCACATATTAAAATAGCCAATTTTGTTTTCTCTTGCAACTTCCGTCTCCATGCAACAGTTTCCATGAAGGAAATCTCCATAAGCCAGAATGTAGCGTTGCTAGATTGCCTTAATGACTGAATTCCACGTTATTTACTTGGCAAGAACAATCCCATATTTCAGGTTTGGGCTTGGAATGGCACCAAGCCGTCAACTGCCTTGCATCACACTTGAGCGAAAGCACTTGGAAACTGAATACCAGGATTTACAAAGTCTAGCTCCTTGATGACAAAACAGAACCAATAAAGGGTCCCTTCCTGTCATTATTTTAAGTATCTTTCATACGCTATTGAATATTCATTCAGAATTTCTCGCTACTTGTTTCATCAGATTATTACCAGCCAAACTAATGGTATAACCGACCAAGATCTCGCCAACAGCAAATCCAACGAACCATCGGATTAGATGGTTCTGATCTTTCCATTTAAACCCCATAGTTCGACTAACATCTCAAAACAGCAATCCGCCGTTGGTTCCCATGTTTAAAATAAAAATGTTAGCACTGTGGGCTTACCTTAATTTGATCAAGCTCCACATTCGCTTTACATCCAACTCCGCAACAGGAAATGTTTTGATCAGGTAGCTTAGCTTGTGGTTCCTGGTCACCCCATTTCTTCATTTCTGCTACATTTCTCCAAGATATTGTCTTTATCATTTTATCATTTCCAGAGAATTTCATCTGAAATCCAAGCACATAACAGTGTGTTGAAGCACTGTGGTGCCGGATTACCTAAAGACGATTATCTTATATTTTTTCACTCCCAACAATGAAGATGCAATGATGTCCTTTCTTCATAGGAAATTTCTACAGAGATGGAATTTGCCACTTGCAGGGAATCAAAAGTGACGAAAGGATCACAGCTTCAGGAGGAAATACAAGCGCACTCCAAAAGGGGCACTTCGGTTATCCAGCTGATCTCGTTACTCTATGCGTTGGGTGTGAGAAGCTCACAGGCCCTCAACAGGCCTCTGCAGTCCTCAAAATACGCCATCTAATTAATCACCCACCTATCTTGCTGGAAAGAAACCATTTGATGCTTCAACAGCGTTCTGTGTAATGGTCGGTTTGTGAATATTTCTCTCTTTTCCTAGTCATTCAGCGATTATAGGTTTCATACTTTGTAATCTTTGCAAGGATTACGATGAAAATTAAGATTCTGTTTGATTTTCCAAGGTAGATGTTGCATCTGATATTAGTCTTTCTAATTTCAACTTCTGTAAATGGGTTAAAGGATAACCGTAATTCCAACTTCCCGAATATTAATTTATTCAATAACTCGGAACAACCTCTTCAATTTTCATCATAATACAAGTTCTAACATGGCATAGCTGAAATGGGATTTTGTAGACCCATTCTCACCAAGCAATACTTTAACCTTTCATCAAATATAATTAATTATCAGCCTCCTACAACTATTTCTGGGTGGATGCCACGAGTAACCTCTCTCGCTTTCAGATGAAGCTCACAAATCCCACGGGCGAAACCACCCAACATGCACGTAATTGAAGACCCGTTACGGGTAATACGGAAAGAATTGAATTCTAATCAAGCCATCACCGATCGCTTATACTCGAGGAAATTAACAACCCAGCATAGAAGCTACCGAAGTCTAACGTAGTAGCAAAGCGATACGAAGAGGGAAAAACAAGCAAATCAGAGTCAACAAATTACGACATAAAGCAAAAACTGAACCAAAATCCAGAGTTTAAATTCATAATTTTCTGACTTACTCGAGTATTCCGTACATTTCAATATTTTTTTTTAAAAAAAAGGCGGCTAAATGCTAGGCATTCCTCTTCAAAGAGAAACATTCTGAACAGCTTTCCATCCTGCCGAGAATAGTCGAAGTTCTTCTAAAACCTGCCCCTCGTACATCAAAATAAATCAGTTTGGGTGCTAAAATGAATCAAACTAGAACATAGTTGATGTGACACATTTCCTAATAGGAACATATAGCTAGAGTTACCACCTACACTAAATGTCATGAATTGAGCTACATCTAGCATTGTCATGGATAACAATCATATTTGACACTTCCATTCATCCACACAATGTGCAATGCTTTAACAGTAGTCTTATTTTTATAGATGTCATGATCAAGAACTCAACCAAAAAAATAGTAGTAGGCTAGTAGTTATTACTTGGATCATATTCGGTTTAAATGAATTTCACAAATTTTATGGAATTCATTTATAAATCTCAGGAAATTGTGTTTGATTTCAATGAATTTTTAACGTTTTTATACTAAAATCATCTATGAAAATGCATTTATAAATTAATATTCATTTACAAACAAAATGAATTCCTCAAAAGAATTCAACCAAACAAAACCTTGATATTCACAAACAAGTCCTTGCACACATAAAAAAGGCCCTGGGTTAAAATAGCCATCTGATACTGAAAGAAAGAACCACATAAACTTTTAAGAAGGCGATCTATAGATGTACAATAAACAGTGGTTCCAAACAATCCAAAATGGCTTCAAATTACACCCCTACTCCACATCAAGCCTAATCCCAAACTTGATTTAAACTACAAATAAAATAATTGTAATCAATCAAAATTGCTAATCACGTAATTTGATCTTGAGTGTATCAAATTGGCGAAAAAAAATTCATAGATCTAACAAGATCTTAGCATTACCTTAACCAGAAGCGACAATAATGTTGTTGATCGGGATAAAAATGAGCTTGACAAAGAATCCAACGAATCCCATCACAACGAAACCGATTGCAGTTCGGAACGCCACTTTCGTGAATTCTTAAACAGCAGAAACTGAATTAGATCTCTAAATTTTTCATGTAGAAAACATGCAAGCCAATTTTAAGAAAATTACAAATGAATCGAGAAAGAGAGAGAGAGATAGAGTTGTGTAGTGTACCTTTGCGATCGGGCTTGTGGCACCTCTTGACGAGGCGGACACTGTCCTTGGCGAAATCTCTAAGAGGATCGAAGACGTTATCTAAGGCATCCATTCCGTTGAAATCAAAAATCGAAAATCGAAACCCTAGAATTAGAATTAAGATCTATTTTCAACAGCGAGGTTCAGCCTTTGCGACGTCTGAGACACGTTTTTCTATGACTAGAGAAAACCCTGACGCGTTTATTGGGGGGAAAATTAAGGGGTAAGGTAAGGTAAAAATATTAAGAGATAGGGTAATAGTTTATAACTTTTCCCTGTTTTACTGCGGTGAAATTTGAATTTTATTATTTGACACATTTATTGAATTATAATTACATTTTTTAACAACTTGAAATGGGTATATTACAATCTTTGACATGCATTTGATATATATTATTATATTACTAATGAGTTCATAATTATAGATAATAAATTTAGATTAGAACTTGATTTTAGAAATGATCGAAGAGCATGTACAATAGATTATCACAGTATCCTTCGTAGCCATGGCTTCCAAACTTGCTGATATAGGCCCGCATGCAATCTCATCACAGAACTTCCAAATGAAATAAAATGGGATGGATTGTGTAATGGAGGCCCACTAAATAATATGATTCTGATCAACGGAAGCCGGCTGAATTCGTAATTCGACAGCTTGCGATGATATTTAAAATAATAAAACTGCCACTGCAAGCAACATCAGGCTGTGATGTGATAAACTAAAAACAAAATCTAAGACCAGGTTGTCATCATGATCGATGCCGTCCATGTAAACATTGTTATGCGGTCAGGATTTACGTGACCGGTGAGGTTTACCGGTGCACAGCTGACGTCCTGTGGCGGCTCCTGCTTATGCAAATGTCTGTCATGCCTACCAAATTGCATCCTCTCACGCCATGCCAATGCCCGGAATGTAATTTTTCAGATTTAATTTATATTCTTATAAATAAATTAATTTAGTAATATATATAAATATAAATAATATTTTAAAAAATCTTTTACGTAATAAACACCTAATAGTATATAGCTTTTTTTTAAAAAGGAATACATTTAGAAGCTGTTGTCAGCGAAGAAAGAGGGTTTTTGGCATTTTTAACAAGTAGGAATTATCCTATTAAATATTTCATTAATCTTTAAAATAAAATCAAATTAATTTTTTATTAATATATAAAAATGAACCAAATCAAAAATTTTTTAATTTTTTAATTTGTAAATTAAATCGAATCAAATTTTGGTTTCTCAATTTGATTCAATTTTCACCTTGTTATTTTGATTTTTGAATAAAAAAATTATAATTTTTTTTAAATCAAACTAAATTTAATATTTTTAAAATTTAAAATTTATAAAACAAATCGAATCCAATTTAACATGATAACAATTATGTTGTATGATTGATCAATGATTACTAGTGATTTCGACTTCATGTAGATAAATTACAGTTTTGAATTATCTCACACTCATGAAATCACAAACTTTTATCATTGCAATTAGATTTGATTTTTCAATTAACCCAAATTAATACTCACCCTTATTTAAAATGCAACAGGCTAGATGTATATGTGGAAGTTAACAGGAGTAATTAAAGAATAAGAGTGATTCACATGGGTAGGTGATGCAGAGGTGATTCTTGGCAGGAAGACAATAGAAAAGAGAATTAAATGAGAAAGAAGTAAAGAAATGCTCGGAGAATCCCAGTGCATAATTTTGTATCGTATGGGGGGGTGGGGGTGATGGACATGTCATGCAGGAACGTGGGGCTAAGTGTTTTGCGGAGCCTATCAATGATTCACAACTAAATTACAAGAAATAAAGGAACCCTAGTAGGTGCCATTTTTTTAGGTTTTAATTGGATATACATGTATATAGGACAACCTAAACAAACCCCCCATTTCTTCCTTCATTTTTTTTTTCTTTTTCTTTTTATTCAGAGAAAATGTTCACTTGGCTCATGAAAGCCAGTAGAACAGGACAGAAACGAGAGAGATATTAGGGTCACAGTAGAAGAGGACCACCCACTATATATGTGTATATATATTTTATATTTAAGTAGCTGATTTCTAATTGTTTTTTTTTTATATCAAATATGCAAGTTTATGATATGGGTTTTCTTTCTTGTTGCTAATTTCACAGGCATACAACTCGTCAAGAAATACTTTTTATATACCTATAGCCTATTAGATTGTTTCTTGGTCCATTCTTGTAGTGCCAACTTCATGTGAGCAATTAATTGAGCTGGACATATAAAAATTATTGATATTCTACAGATCTCTTTCTATACATATATTGAAATATGAATTATAAATAATTATAATTTATCAAAAATATAGATTTTCTTAAAGTTATAACATCATGTATAAGATTAATGTCTATCCAATACTAGAAGATTAAGAAAGTTGATGATATGATAATAAGGTAACAAGTAATCAAAGCTCTATTCAATGATAACAGTAAATAAATTAATAATTAAAAGAATAAAAATTAATAAAAAGGAATTTATTTCATAATAATATTTTTATAAATCCATGTATTAAACTTTGGTTTATAATTCAATTCATTAAAAAAGCTTATTTATAAACGCTTCATTAAATTTAATTTTATTATGGGTTTACTAATTTTTTTAGGGGTTAATTTTAAAATCAATATATAAAAAAAATAAAAGAAAAAGGGAAGAGTAGGAAGTAATTGAGATAAGGGTAAATGATAAAAATGAGTTTGAAAAGGAAGGAATTAATGGAGTGCGTTGGGGGAGTGGAAAGCCGAAGATAGAGAGAGAGAGAGAGAGAGTGAGTGAGTGAGGGAGAAATAGTTGCAAGCCACGAGAGGATTCTCAAATGTCTCATCAAACATAGAAGGTCGGTGATTCCCTCGAACATCATTGGCCCGTCCACACCATCAATCCTTCAAATAATAAACAAAAGGAGCTATCTCTCGCTCTCTAACATCCCATCTTTATTATTATTATCATTATTATTGATTTACACTTTGATTGACACTTTAGATAGATACATGTATACATGTGTGTATATATATATATACACACATAAATGCACAATAGAGTGGACACAGACCCAAGAAGGGGGTGAAAAAAAAGAACGTTCCTCATCAAAGTGTAAAAAAGGCACCCTTTTTATTATTAATCTTGAATAAAAAGTAGTTCAAAAAGCCCTTCAATATGTCTAATCAAACATTACTTTATAGCCAACGGTGTACATAATTTATTATTATATATATATATATATATATATATATATATATATATATATTGCTGTTCTATCTTTGAACAAGTCACAATAAACAATTAATGCAAAAGAATAATAACCTTTCTTTTTAGACTAGAAACAAAACCTTAAATCATGTCTGTTTTGACCCCTTTTTCTAGTTAATCTTATCATTTCACACAAACCAACTACATTATTCTCAATATTCATTTATGGGTATTGGGTTTAGACTTCTATAACTACTTAATCAGAATTTCTCTGTCTTTGATCATTCCGACACAATTCTTTAAACCTTTGTTTATCACCCTTTTCTTCCTAGTCTAATTATCATTAAGCATTAGTTAATTACATAAATTCAAACCTTAGCCCTCCCAAATAATACATGATTACACAATAATAAGTTAAGCTCTCTTTTTGTGAAATTAAGCAAAGTGGGTTGCAATAGTCAAGCCTAATCTAGTGGGGAATATAAGTGGATTCTAAGTAAATGGAGGAACCCGGAAAATCCACCATAAACTCACCTCCACAATACCAATATCAAGTGACACTTGTTCACTTTCAATGGATGCACTTTCGGTCTACGTCTGTGTTTCGGAGCATTCATGTATTTACCAAAAAGTAATTAAATAGTCTTTTTTATATTTTTCAAAAAATTATTACATGGAATTATGATTTCCTTCATAATGTAATAATATATATAAAATTTTATTAAATATCATATTTATATTTACAAAAGCATACTTTCGCGCGAATAATATAATTAAAGATCTACGATTTTTAATCCCAAGATTTTTCGCGAGAAATCATTGCTTATCCTAAACCAATTACATTTTTTAACCTATTTAAACATACCCACAAAAATATAACTAGTATGCACACTATTTTACTATGGAAACTCAGAATTTAATAATGTTAATTCATGATTCTCCTAAAAATTTGAGGAATATATTAATCCTAGATCCAGCTAGCCTTGATTTTGAGCCAGTTATATAAACTATGAATCTTCCATTTAATTTAAATGTACTAATGCCATTGCAGTTGACAACTTCTTTGATTCTCAGAATTTTTTCAGAAAAAAAAAAAAGAAGAAAAGAAAAAAACAATGGCATCAATGATCCGGTCAGAGGTCTGTTCAAGCATTCATGGCTTCAGTAGTAAGAGGTAATTTATATAGTAATCGACTGCTACCTAATATTATATATATATATATATATATGTATATATAATTTTGAAATAATTATTTTTTGTTCCTTAATTTATTGAATATTATCACAAGGTTTATTGATTAACCTTAATCCTTTCTTATTGTTAGCTATAAACCCCATAGACCTATACCAATAATAATAAACTGCTTTTCTAGGGTTATCCTTTCACATGTTTATTGTCCATGTTTTAATACATCAGATTTGACGCTTAGAAAAGGAACAGTCCATCACTATGATTTCACAGATAATTTTATGAATAGTTGAGATAGAGCGAACAGTGCCTTGATAGTATATATATGATGTTTATCATTATTTCTTCATCGAAAATTTAACATTCGATGGATTAAATAATAAATGTAATTTCTTTTAATATGGTCCTAAACATAAATCAGGAAATTTTCTGGGGGCCATTAATGTGAGAGTGTTAACCGAGCTGAAGTGATGCATAAAACCCAGATCAATGGAAGAATTTGGTGATGGAAATCGATATCAACATAATAATCGGGTGTTAACAAGACTGTTCTTGATTGATAAATGGGTAAAATCTTTGATGATGCATGGATATGTACATATATGTGTGTGTGTGTGATAATGAATAAAGAATAGGGTTAAACAGTCTCGCAGGGTTTCGGTGCCTACCTTTCTCTCTACAAAAGTCTTGTAATTCCATAGCTTTTCTTTCAAACAAACAATGGTAGGCTCAAAGATGATTTTGGTACCGCAAAAACAAAAGAAAAATAAATAAATAAATAAAATCAATCCACGGCTTCCCTATTATTACGTATTTGTCACATGAGCCTCCCTTCCTTACGAGCGGGGAATGTGGGTAGAGAGATCAAGCATATACCACATTTATACCTCCCATACGCAACCCTTCATCATATCATCATTATTAATAACTATTAAATCAATTCCATCCACTTAATTAAGGTTATTTTTTTACATACTAATTAATTACATGTCAATTAATATAAAATTAATAAATACATGATATTAATCAAATTAATATCTAATTAAAGAATCTGAATCATCATGTAAGAATTTATAGTTGATTTAATTTATTTAATAAAAATTATTTAAATTTTAAATAATGATTTAGGAGGACGGATACAAATAATTAGCACGATTACTATTGCCCCGTAAGAGTGAAAAAACATAGAAACGGGTAACAAGTGTTAGATGCAAGTTTCGAAACGTTCTCCGAAGAATGCGGCTACTTGCAGCCCCTTTACTTTCCCATCACTTAGTTTTTTTTTTAAAATTTATTTATTTATTTATTTCTCAAAAATAATAATAAAAATAATAATAACACTTTTTTTTTTGAGCTTTTGGGTTGGGTTAAAGTCATTTCGAAACTCATTGCTCAGAGAAGGATTATCGAATGCGACAATCCTAGCATTAAAATAACATTAAACAGTTGCCTGAATTTGCCTTTGACTTTATTGTTATCTTACAATAAACAAATAATTACTTGGCTCAAATTAGTATAAACAAAATTCTACTCATTAATCTTTATATATATATATATATATATTTTTTTAAATAGTTGATTTAAATTTCTGACATTAGATTATAATGTTATTAACTAATTTCTATGTATACGATATAAAGAATTGAATTTTAGTATAAATTTATGTTCATAATAACCCAGATACATAAATTTTGGGAAAACCAACATACGAATGATATTATGAGCATGGAAACCATGGTTGTATTGAATGTGTGATATTTGGTTTGGTTGAACAAGAAAATAAGCATAGGATAGATATAAATGATTAAAGAATATAATAGCAGCAGAGGTGCATATCATATCTCTCTCTTTATCTCTCTATCTCTAGTTGGGGTTGAGTTATGTGCTTGTTGCGTATGGAGAATAGCTGTTTCTTGTGAAAAGTCAGCGACTTCTTTTCTCTCTCACTTGTTTGGTTCAAATCTGAAACTTTGCATCTTTTGTTTTCTTCTGAAACGAAGAGCGCAAGAAGCTCAAACACCCACTTCTAACCTTAAGAAACTTGTTTTTGTTTTATTTGATTCTTTCTGCTTCCCTTTTGCTAATTGCTCTGAGAAATTTCAAACCCATCTCCCTCAATCATAAATATACCTTAACAGAAGAAACCAAAGCAAGAAACGAGTTTTTTTTTTTTTTTGCATGCCTTTTACGTTTTGTTGGTGCAAGATATACTGTTCATACCGACTGACTTCTATCTTTCTTTCTTTCCTTTTCTTTTGTGTATACAAGAATTGAGGGGGTGGATATGGCTTGATGGTGTGTTAGGATAGTTTTTGCAGCTTCTTTGGTTTGGAAATGGACAAGTATCAAGGTGATTTAACAGATATACTTAGAGCTAGCTGTAGTACTAGTACTGGAGGTGGTGGTTTAGGCCAATCAGCTGATGGACCTGGAACTACATCTGCTGTTTCAAACTGGGAATTCTCTTCTGATCCAGTGCTCAATAATCTTTCTTCATCAGCTTCAGGTTTGGAAGATAATATCAACAGCAACAGAGATGATGATAATAATAATAACCATGTTTTTGGTGATCCTTTTGTTAACATGAGGGATCCACTTCTTCATGAGCTCGACGTTGTTGCCTCCGGTTGTCCTGCCTATTTTAGTAGTCCAAATTCTACGGATCATGTGGTTAGTAGTGTTGATGATTCCCACAGCTTATCTGGTGCAAGTAGTAGTAGTAATCTTCTGGGTCGTCATCACCATGATCATCATAAAGTGTTTGAAGAGGATCAGATTAATAACAATAAGAATAATAGTTACGATCACAGTCCTTGCGGTATTTTTTCAAGAATTCAGATCTCTCAGAATAATTCAACAAAGTTGCCTATTTCTCCATGTGATTCTTCAGTAATAGCCGCTGCTTCCCCGAGAGGTTTTAAGACTTCTCCTATGATTTCGATCGACATGATTAATGCTAATAGCCCAAAAAATTGCTTGATTGATAGCTCCGGAGCGGTGCAGATCTCTTCTCCGCGGAATCTGGGTATTAAAAGAAGGTAAAACTTATTTTTTTAATCTAATCTTCCTCACTTGTTTCCATGAATTTAATATACATATAACAACTCACTAATTATGATTCTAATGCAACTTTACTTTGTTTATTTGCTCATCACTTACATACATACATATATTAGTATTTTCCCCACTTAATCTAATGGGGGACGATCAATGACCTCGTTGGAACTTGAATTCTCTATGTACACGGTGATACAAGGATCTCAGGAATTAGGGTTTGTTATTATCCTAATTGTGGGATGACTCTCAAGATGGGTCGTCTTGTTTATGGGCATCTGTACTGTCGTATCAGGTGAAATTGTTCACTCTGTACATTACATGCCAGATTTACATAAAATCTTGATGGGTTTTAATCCAAACCTGAAAAGGTATAACCTTACTGGTGTCATTGTATTATTATTATTATTTGTTACGTGTCATTTGCATTGTTCACATGCTTAGCTTTCGTGCAGTAGCTTTTTTTTTTTTTTCTTTTGCCTTTTCCTGATCTCCCCCATACCATAATGAAAACTGTTGTTTGATTAACATTTGTCTTCGGAATGTATCCCATCCCTTTCATCCTGCTCATAGACAAATGAGCCAAGTTAAGGATTTGTAGCACCAAAAATGAAACTGATCATCATTCTTCTAATGATGGCTCAATAATAATGCATCCTTTCAGATTTGACACTCAGATATTTGTCCGTTGTATCATCATCGGTATTGAGGAAAGCGAGAAACTAATTAACCAAGTTTGGTGTTTGTGTTAATTCAGGAAGAGTCAGGCAAAGAAGGTGGTGTGTATACCAGCACCAGCTGCTGCAAATAGTAGGGCAAGTGGTGAAGTAGTTCCGTCTGATCTATGGGCATGGAGAAAGTATGGTCAGAAACCCATCAAGGGTTCTCCATATCCAAGGTAAAGTGGTGATGCAAAAATTTGTATTGTCATTCTTGATCGCTAACCATATATAAAGTTCCTGATACAAAAGACAAAAGCTGAACTTCCCCATTCCTTTCCTCTGACTTCCATTATTACATGAAGGAAAAAAAAAGTTGAAGATTTGTTTCTTGTTCTTTTTCTTTTTTTATAAAATCAAGCATTATTTTCTTCAATCAGCATAAATTTACAGTTTATATGCATGCTTCCCTATAATGTGCCCTAAAGTGTTTCCAAACAACAAACGTTTTCCTATAAACTGTATTCAGAAGAAGTCTGTCTTGATCAACGTTGATTCGCCAGTATATGGTTAGATGGATTTTCTTGCTTCGTTTCTGGTAAAATCTTGAGCAATCTGCAGAGTGAATAATTGGAATTTGCTGTATTAGTGTTGTTATTGATTTGATTTCTGTCTGCTTTTTTTTTGTTTTTTTGATTGAACTGTTGGCATGTAACCAGCGATTATCTAATCAAAATGAAGCTCTAAAGCTTTATGGTTGTGTTGATCTTTAACAAACTAATGTTTTTGTGCTATATTCCCAGGGGATACTATAGATGTAGCAGTTCAAAGGGTTGCTCAGCGAGGAAACAAGTAGAGCGTAGCCGAACCGATCCTAACATGCTTGTCATCACTTATACTTCTGAGCACAACCATCCTTGGCCAACTCAAAGGAATGCTCTAGCCGGCTCAACAAGGTCGCAACCACCAAAGAATGGTGCTGCTGGTTCGAAGAGTTATCATCCTCAAAAGACAGCACCGAGTACCAAGGAAGAGCACAAGGAAAGCAGCGATGACACGTTATCCCCTAGCAACAAGGTTGCAGCCGACGGTCAACCAGTAAAAGAGGAGATTGATGATGTTAACGGGAAGCATGTAATGGAGATGAATGATGCCGATTTATTTACTAGTGAAGGGTTTCCAAGTTACAGGCCGATGATGTCAGATCCTAACCAATCGGAAGATTTCTTTTCTGAGTTGGGTGAGATAGAAGCAGACACTCTTCATCTTTTCCTTAGCCAAGATGCATTCAGCGGACATCATGAGCAGAAAGAAAGCAAAGGTTTAAATTCATATGGTATATTCGACTGGCCTGCTGATGAAAACAACAACAATATTTCATTTGAAGAAGCCAAGAGGGGTTTATAACAAGACCTTGAAGCAAGTAGATAACCTCCCATTCGAGAAATCAAAAAACAAGATTGTAGTTATATATGTTTCTATTATTAAGATTCGAGGTCCTGTTATAAACCCTTTTCTTTTTGGCTGTGAATTTCACAAAGAGAGGATGGGATGGAGAAGGTTTTTCTTATTACTCTTTTTCTTCCACTTTTACTTAACTTATGTTCTTACTGTTATTAACAAGCACAGTAGGAGAAAATTAAGACGGAAAAACTAGAGTCTAATAAGGAAAAGAAAAAGGAAATAGAGAGAGAGTGCATGTTGATTGGGAGCACAAGCAATGGAGTCCCACATTCCTTGCAGAATATTGGTGGATGGGACAGAAAGCTGAGGAACAGAAGGTTGCAACAGTAGGAACAAGTACGCCCATCAGACGTGACTGTAAAAGCTCAGCAAACCAAAGGATAGAGCCATTGATACAAACAAACTATAGGACTTGGACCTGCCCTTCTTCTTTCTTTCTTTTTATCGATCAAGTGGGATAAATAATTACTCAATCCTCCCCTCCCCTTTGATCATGATTCATGTGGGCACTATTTCTAAACAAACAGACAAACACCAAACCTTCTTTTTTCCTCTTTTTATCGATTAAATTCCTTTTTTTTTTAATATTCCTTCCGATGGGAAATAAATCTTTAGAGGGAAAGAAAGAAGAAGATGACAGAGAGTAAAACGCTTACTACTCCATACTTAAGGAGAGGGAAAGATAAAAAGCTTGACTTTTCTTATCAGTCTTTCTCTAGGGATGTGTAAACATAGATATATTGCAGGCATTGGGTTCCTCATCAGCGCTCTGTCTTACTTGTATTATAATTATCATCATCTGCCATCTTCCCTTTCCCCCCTTTTCTTTCAGTGCTGTGTTCATTAAATATAGTTATTTACTTCAAGTGTTAGTTACTTACAAGGATGGGTTTTCCTTTTCATCCTCTTTTTTAGTTAAAATATCTCAGATCAGAGATCGTTTCTGTTGCCATCTGATCCTGCCATATTGATTATCATGTCTCTAGTATACAAAAGGAGAACCAGCAAAACGAGGTTGCCAATTCCATCATGTGCATGTGATAGTGGCTACTGTCTTCTGGCTGTCCATTTATGCATGTTTACTACTACTTTATTATATTATTTCTCTTGTACGTACCCATGTTATTTTCACCTTTCCATCTTCAATTTACCCCGTCTGCCTCCTAACTCCTCCATTTTTTATAATATTTTTTCTGGGTTTGTCAGCTTGGAATCATAACAGTTGCTTGTTACTAATTTTCATTATAGATGAATCACCCATCTTATTATTTTCCTCTTTATATATATAACTGTTTTGTAACTACCAGATGACATGCGCTAGAAAAAGAAAATTTGCTTTTACTTGTTACGGTGAGATGAGAATTCACCTTGTCAACGAAACAGACCCACCACAGAACCAACACCGACTGTGTCCTTTCTTCCCTCTTAATCACCTTTGGTGCTTCATTATCCTTTTGCTTTCCACTTCATTTAAACTTAAAATATAAATTTGAGTCGGGCATTTCATCTAGCAGAAGCTAAGATTACTTCGAAACAGAAGCATATATCGAAACTTATTTATTATTTCAATATTTCATATCATGCGATAACATCCGGTAGTTTTGACAATAAATTTTGACCGCATAAACAAATATATTTTCACTGATGAAGGAAAGGAAGAAGAAAGCAGAGAGTAAGTGTTGCTTTTGACAAGTGTGTCAGCTGGGTATTGTTTGAATGGAAACTTTTCATGCTTTTCTTAGTTATGGAATAAAGTCTTGTGCACAATTTATTACCAAATAGTGACACTAAGCTCTGTCAAATCCATCAGCTTTAAATGATAAAACTTTGATAATATGCTTTCAAATGAAGTCACTTCAACGGAGAAAGACAACACTCTAAAGTGATACTGAAATAGGGTTTTTTCCTTTTCTTTATTCTGAAAAAACATTTTACTTATCATTCTTGATTTGATGGGGGATGATAAGTCATAATGTATGTCAAAGAAAACTTTGAGGCAATTGGGTTTATGGTGGGAGTGACTATAGTAATGATTTTAGCAAGAATTAATGACTAGATAAGAAAAGAAGATCAAATATCCATCACCACTTACATTGCTTTATTGAATGCCTTTCTTTGCGGCCACTTTCTTATCTCAAGCCATGGATGTCTTCAACAAGAGCTTGCACACATTATGATTTATTTATTTCATTTACCCTTTTCTTTCCTCCCTATTTAGACCTCATTTAACCTTTGGTTATGATTAAAAGTCAATTTGATGCAACCCCTTTTTCAATTAATTAATTACTTCATTTGTTGTTCTTGTTATTATTATGAACATAAGCACTTCATCAATTAATTAAACTAAATAAGAAAATATAAATATTAACTTTAAATGTAATTAGCAATCAAAATGATTAAAATATTATCTTGTTGAAAGTTAAAGTTTCATGCTTTTTTTGTTTTTATTTTCTTCTTTTTTTTCAAATTGGCTATTTACATTAACAAAGCCAATTCAATAGTAATTAGTTTTGATCCATTTCTATAGATTTTTCTCATTTATTTGAATTTTATAATTATTTTATTATAAGGATGAATATCCACAAATCTATTTTTATTTTGTATTTAAATATTTAAACCATAGAAGAAAGTGGGTGGGAGTGTAATAGGAAATGCCGGAGATGATGAGATCATACTAAAAGAGGAAGAGCCGAAATAATATATGATGAAGGGTTACATTATTACAAAAGGCCAAAGAAGGGCCTTGAACAAGACCACTTAGCATGGCCTCAACTAACATTTATTCGACTCAATCGCTCGAGCCTTGGTCGCTTCCATGATGACTCAGTGGATACTGCAAAGCAAAATTTCGTTAACAAACCAATCGACATTAGTAGTGTAGCATTAGAGGAAGATGTTCCATTGCGAAAGAAAATCGAAGCGAAAAGGAACACGCTCAGGGCTTACGTTTCACAGTTGGTGGAAGTGGAGACGGGGAAACCAACTTTGATGTTGCAAGCACCAGGGATTTTGCTCAAGAACTCATCTTTAATTCCCATAGACTTGGAGCCAGCTTTGAGGCACCTGCAAATGGCCTTTTTGTCTTCAACAGTTTTGACTGCTTGAGCAAGCTGCTGCAGGCCATTGCAGCATGGTTGTGAGGGCTTGGGGTCCTTGCCAGTTGCGAACCCAACACAAGGAGCTGCCCTCATGTTCACTGTGCTGCATGGAATTGCTGCCTCGTTAACGTTGGGGAGGCAGAAGAAGAGGAAGGAGAGGAGAATGACCGGGGAGAAGATGTTCTTCATGGCTTCCTCAAGTCTCAGAAAAGAATGCTGAAGTTTCTTGGGAGAGTATGTCTGTTGTGGAAGATGAATGGCTTGTGAGAAATGCGGAGTTTATATAGAGGAAGACGTTGGGACGCGGGGGGATAACTTGCGCAAGATTACTGCCAGGAACGCAGATATGATCCTGCTGCCTAGGGAATTGAAATTCTAAGAAATTTTCTTGGGTTTTGAGAATGGCTTAGCCACAATATTCGAAATAAATAATTAATAATATATTTTCAATCAAAGATAAAATGATATGAATAAGAAATAATATAAAGATTAAATATCAAAATAAAAATAAAAAAGTTAATACATTGTATCATGGTATGAAATATTAAAAGATTGTTCTATAATTTTTCAAATTTAACATGAAAATAGAATGAAATCATCATCTGATCTAATCCTATAAACCTATGGCTTTGATCCTATTGTGACATTATGAGAGTATGTGATGAATATGTTGACTGAATGTTGATGTATTCGTAGGAATGATGATGTCAGGTCATCTGGATGAAGAAGCATGGCTGCGCCATCTGTCACAACCTCCAGGAGTTCTTCTGTGGCCTTGTTGCGAGGTTAAAATCAGGCAAGACTGATACACTCTACTTAACGCATTGAATAGCTGATTCAAGTTGGGATGCTTAGTGGTTGATTGATCGGTGCACATCAACCCCAAAAGTATTCCATGTTTTGCCTGATCAAACATGTCTTCTGGTAGCTTCATTCTCGTGTCTATCACATTATGCAAGTTTCCCGGATAACTCTTTCTGATATACTCTATGAACCCAGCTTCACCCCTCTCAGATTCATCCTGAGGTCTCCTGTTTGTAATAATCTCGACTAGAAATAATCCGAATTTGTAAATATCTGGAATTACAAGCACATCAATAATGAAAGACATCAGAAAGAAAAGAAAAAGGAAACTGTAAATTGTAATAGCTTGGCAGAGTCAAGACATTAACATACTCTTTGATTTACTGTTTTGAACTCCAACCTTAAACCTTGAAATAAGTGGGTCTAGCTTGTCGGATACAATGACGCTGCTAGTCCTGAGATCAAAACCCACAGCAGGCCATTGTTCCTGAAGATAGCACATCCCTTCAACAACTCCCATCAGAATTCTCAACCTGTGCTTCCAGGAGGGAGCTGACCCTTTAAGCCACATTTCAACGTTAACTCCTTCATTCCATTCTGTAATAATCGCCCTAAATTTTCTGTCATCGCACCAACCAGACATTTTAACCAAGTTCTTGTGGTTTAGTTGAACAAGAACCTTGCATTCGTCCCTAAATATCCGGCCATCTTCCTTTGATGTGCCATCCAAATATATTTCAATCGTGACCTTACTTCCAGTTCTCAGAGTTCCTTTATATATCTCCACTCCTTCACCTTTCACCAACAAATTCTTTCTCGAAAACCTGTTGGTTGCTGCCTTTATCATTGCTGGAGTGAATCTATGCTTTCTCTGAAGCACTTGTGGCAAATAATCAGGCCTAAGAACACATAGCCATCCAAAGCAAACTACCGTTAGAATTATAGATATAGGGAATCCGACTAGCAGAAGTAGAGCCTTCATCTTATAGTTTTTATGACCGGCAATGAGCCCAGATTGAACAAAACTCGAAGCATTAAATCTTTTGAAGAACTGAGAATCTGATATGCTACTCTCAGGGAAAAAGTTATATGACAGATTAAGAAATGTAAGGTTAGCAAGAGGGCCGAAACTTTCAACAGGAACATCACCAGAAAGGAAATTCAAACTCAAATCAAGAGCATGAATTTGAGTACAAAGAAGAACATCCATTGGAAAATTACCCTTCAAAGAATTATTAGACAGGTCAATGGACAAGATACTTAAAGGACAGTATTTCCAAAAGAAGTTATACGACAAATACAAAGGCACAATCTTTGGACGGTTTCTAAGATCAATTGTGGGGAAAGATTCAACACAATTAGGGTTCTTGGATTCATTGCAAAGGTGAGAAGCAACAATGGTGGACTTGAAGATGTCATCAAGGTCTACAAGGGAGAAGTTACAGTATCTATGAGAAGGGTTATGGAGACAGTTTTTCTTCAGTGTAGAATTGAAGTCCGGAGGGGGTTTCAAGTTTGCCAGATCTTCAACCACTGAGCCACAAAGTGTTGAAGGAATTACAACAGAAACTAACACAAAATAGAGCGAGGAAGTAGCAGACATGGCTGCCATTGATCTCTGTGCTTGTTTTTGTTTGCTTTTCTTTTCTTCGAGAGCAATAAAACAAGAAGATGTTGGAATTGAAGGAAGCGGTTAGAACTTAGCAAATTTGTAGGATGTTGCATGCTTGCACCTTCTATGGTCGGTTTTCATTAGCAGTTGCCACTCTCATACCAAGGTTTGACTCCCATTTAATTTAATTTACAGAGAACTTTCAAATCAAGACATAATTTAAAAATGATTATAATTAGGATATATTTGTATCTTAACCATTACAATATTATTTTATATCATTATTAGTGTTTTTTTTTTATTTTTTTAATTAAATAATTATATTATGAAAGATATCTAGCAAATGTTAATTAACTATTTTCTTATTTCAAATTATGCAATTCAGTTTTGAAAATATTTTACATTATATATTTCAAATTTTATTAAATATCATATATATATTCATTATTATTTATATAATTATAATTAATAATAACCTAGAATGATAAATCATAAGCTAATTAATTAATACATGGATACTTAGGAAGAAAGGACAATGGAAACAAGTTGGTGCAGACAAAAGTGAACCAATCTGATCGCTAGAACAAAGCTCTATCATGATGCTAGCTATTGCCTCCCAGCAACCATCAATCTCATCAATGGCCCATGGGGCACGTTGAATCTCAAGATCATTAGCTATGGTTTCAGGAAACCCTCTTAGAACCAAGCACATTTCTTCAGAGTATAACTTCTCTTGAATTGTTGAAGACGCAAGAAGAATTTGGAGTTCATCTTTATGCAAAGCTTGTTTCTTCTTCTGTGTGTTCATAGCATATTATCAACAATTATAATCTGACAAATCGACAGTATAGCTTTATATTTTAAATACCTGAGAAGTTGATTTCATGAGCTCAAGAACACTAACTTGAGCCTGGAGGAATTTGACGTAATTAGAGGCATATTGAAGTATTTCAGCAGTGTTCATTTTGTTCCCTTGAGGAATCAGCTTTCCAAGCTCTTGTGTCTTCTCGGTTATCTTCTTTCTCCTCTCTCGCGTAGCAATGCTCTGTGCAGACAAGCTTCCACAACTTACTTTCTTCTCACTACTACTTCTCCCGACATTGAAACCTACTGCTGAAGCCTCATATTTTCGTTATGAAGATGGAATTTCGAATTCAGGCAAGAAATCCGTAACGGAATCAAAGTTCGCAACATACCCATCAAGGAAAGTTGGAGGAAGATTTTTCTGACAATCCTCATAGTAGATTCTATGGCATGTTGTGTACTGGAAAGAATCGAGTTTCATGGAGAGGAAAGATGCCAGGTGAAAGGGAAATCAAGTCCTCGGAAGTAGAATAGAAGTATGGAAGGAGATCATCGTTTAACCCATCAAATTCGAACAAAGAATTGATGAAAGAATCTGAAAATGTATCGAAGTTATCCTGCCAACCAAGAAGCTCGGTTGCAACTTCGGTTTGAGTTTGCCGATAAACGGTTGAATAGTCTTCCTGCTGATTGCACCCAAAGCTTGAACAAAACTCAAAGCCACGGCACAAAAAATCCGAAATGGGAAATCGATAATTCAAAAGAACATACCAATTAGAAAATACAAATTACAAGATGGATTATCACATAACTGGAAAACTCGAAGAATCAATGAGAAGAAGAATGGTTAGCAGGGCTAATCCAACAAAATCGTCATCTTTTTGTATTGTTTAGACGGAAAGATTGAAATATTTTTTCCCAGGAAAAGCAAGGGAATGGAAGGTATGCCACACCCAGGCAATTTCTGTAATTAATGTAAAAAAAAAAAGAAAGAAAGATTGTAAGGATGAAGTTGAAAGAAATTTCTGATTTAATATGTTTTGATCTATGATCTCCAATCTTATTGACGACCAAGCTGACGTGGTAACAGAGGATAGGCAGTTAGCATTATATTACAGGTAGACGGACGCCTCCTATTGCGGTGGCAAGTAAGGAATCTTGTCAGCGTGGCAGACACAGACTCCTCCTAAAGTGGCGGCAAGAAATTTTCAGCGGCTTGTTAGGAAGACGCTCTGGCTTGATCGAGGTTCCCACCACTCCAGAAACCAGTAATATGAAGAAGTTGGGAGGCGAGGCGCCGAGTTATCAGCCCATGGGAATTCGGGATGCTGGTGGTTTGTATTTGTAACATGAATTTGTCAACTTGCATGTTATTTTGCTAGAAGAGGGGCTGGGTTTTTGCTTGTCAGGTACATAGCCAAGGGACGCCGAGCAAGCCTTGATATTTTTATACGACAAGCCTTGATGTTTATTTAATAATTTAAATTATATAAGTTTGTATGCTTATATTTTTTAAAACTTTTTACATTTCAAAGAATTAAATTATTAAAAATAATAGAACTTTTATTTAGAAGATTTATGTACATATAATTTTAAATCATTTTAGGTTAAAATTTAGAGAAAAAATATAATTATATGATATTAAATAAGATAAATATATAAGATGTAATTTTTTACTATTTATTTTTTTCATATCATTTATATTTTTCATGTCTAGTTAAATTATTTTTCTTTTTTATGTATATATATTGAAATCTTCAAGTAAAATAACACCAATACAATTTATTAAGAATTAGAAGGAGAATCAAAAGTGAAAAATAGTGAATTAAAATAATAATTTGATCAATAAATGCCTACATCAATTTATCTAAATAATTATTTAAATTTTTAGTGATTTTTCAACAAAAATCACAACCCTATAATCATAATTCTATTAATATTCAAGTATTTTTTTTGAAGACTCACTCTAAATCCTCAAACAAAACCTCATTCAATTACAATTTCTTCCTTTCTCTTCAAACAAAATTCAAGATAAAAAATAGAGATTGAAAAATCAAATATCCTTTTCAAGGGATTTACATATCAAAAATTCAAAAAAAAAAAATAAATCACCTAGTAAATGAGCTTATTAAATTAATGATCAAAAATTGAAATCTTACATTCAACAATGTTAATCCATATAAGTACAAAATTTTTCTAGCTGAAATTGTTGTTGGAAGTACATTTAATGAAAAATAATTGTTTTATAACATTTTAAAAAGCTTGTAAAAAGCTTACACCATATCATACCAACTTAAATCAATTGATGCAATAGAGAGCCATACAACTATATGCTCCAATGATATGAACATTCTATCCAAAATTCAAACTTCATTTTTTAGTTCTTTTTAAGTCATAATATAATCCAAACACCACTAATCATATCATAAATCAAATTTAATATTAAAAAGTACTTTATTAACAACATAAATATGATTTGTTCACATCAAAATCAATATCAAAGACCTTAAAGTTCAACACATGTCATCCAAAGGAATTTTTATAAGAATAATATTAAGATTTAAAGATTTTTATTATACAAATTAAAGTTAAGGAACTTTGATGGAAATAAGATATAAGTTAGAGGATTAAGAATGTAAATTGATCAAATTTGGAGTAAATTGACCCTAATCATCAATCAAATTGATGGTTCATCAAATATGATAAATCTGAACAGGAGGAGATATGACATGTAGGTTGGGTTGTCAATCAAAGGGGTTGTTTGATTTAGCTTTTAAAAATTAGCTTATAAGCATTAAAAATTTTAAATAATTAAGTATTTGGTTAAAAAATTTATAAGTGATTGATAATCAGATGAAGTGTTTGGTAAAAATTAGCTTATAAGTAGATTTACTATTAATATGACTAAAAAAGATAAATAATTATTTTATCAAAATATTAATGTATGTTTATTTTTTTTTATGAAACTATAAAATATATTTAATTCATATTAAAAATTCAATTTTATTATTGGATGAATATTTTTTATAATTTAATATTTTATTAAAATATATTTATTATCAAAATATTAATTTTATAATAAGAATAATATTTTTATATTCAGATATTAAATTAATTTTTTTAAAAATTTATTATTTTGTGGTAATAAGTTGTAATATAGAAATTCAAAATAGTAGAATATTTATCAATTTAATACTGGCCTCTTTCAGCAATTTATTCTCGCAATATCAGCATGTCAAAATAGCTTATTCTAATTCTTGTGTTCTCACATACATCTATTCATATAACTTGGAATCTATTTTAAAAATTCATAAATCAAGAAATTCATGAATTTAACATAATATAATAATAAATTTTCATACGCCCCCTTGGAATTCCTTCCAAAAGAATGTTGAATAATTTTTATAAATTCTAGTATTTCACCAATTCAGACTAAATAATGAGATAACATATAAACTTTACGAGAATAAAGAAAAGAAAAAAAAAATGTATTCTCAACAAATTTGAATTGGATAGTAATATAAAACTTATCGTATTAGTTTTCTTTTTATATTTAAAATAAGGATAAAAGATATAATTTTATAAGTATATAAAGATAATATAACAAAATAATTAGTCAAATAAACATCATGCTCATAAACCTTAAAATAATAAGCTCCCCCTATCTAGTTTATTTTTTTGATTTATGAGCCCGATTTATAAATCTTTAAATTATGTAAAACAAAAAGTCCAATTTACTTCGAAGTTTATAAACTGTTTTAATCAACTTATAAACTAAAATAAATACCCCAAAGTTCACCATTTGAATTTTGTATTAAATCAAAAATAGTTTAATTTTTGTATTAAATAAAAAAAATTCAATTTTATACAATAAATTTGAAAAAATTCATATTTTAATAATTTTTTTGACCCGTCATTGTAATATTTTATATTTTATATTTTGAAATTTTTTTAACCCACCATTGTAAGCATTATATACTTATTTAAAATGTTGTTTATATAATGTTTTCATCCATTCATTTATAAAAAAAATAAGAGTAAATGTTTATTTATTTATTTGATAGTAAGATCTATTTGTAGACTATATTTTTTATGTATGTTGGTTCCTTTTTTTTAGATTATCTTTTTTTATTAATATAATTGTTGTTGAGCTTGAAATCTCTCTTAATAATGCAATATATAGTTATCCATGTGAAAAACATCTTGTGGCAAGTATACTTTTAAATTTATCCCTATGCCTTATTTACAATTATTGTAAAACATAATCGTGTCACACCCTAACCCGGTGTAACACGCTTCCATAGAATAGTTAATAATCTCCTAAGCAAGAAAATCATTAAATATTCTACAAAGGATCTATATATATTTTTTAAATTTTTTAAATTTTTATTTTTATTTTTATTTTTTTGCTACAGTAAATTACTATAGTAGTCATATGTAAATATATTATCACATATCATCATAACAGATGTAATATCAATACACAATAATATGTATCCATTTTATTTCAACATATGTTTTCATCACACCATCATTCGTACTGTGATATGTATATTTAATTTCACACGACAAGGTAATATCAATATGTGACACCCGGGGCTGATGAGGGCGGGGAGTGATCGTCGGTGCCAGAAAGAGCACGGACAAGGAGCGGCTCCTGGCAGGCTTCTAGGCGGAGGGGCACATGAATGAACTGATCCCACACCCGAAAAAGAGGGATCCCGAGACTGTGTAAG
>CANYBF012296436.1:0-26567 GCA_948192965.1 Dalechampia spathulata
TTTTTTCATAATTATTACACCTACTCTTTTTTTATCCATTACATTTTAATTATACCATTTCTTAATAATATTACTAAATCAAATTAATAATTACTCAATCATTTCTTTAATAATTACTAAATCATTCAATATAATATAATAAATATTTTATTAATTAATTATTACTTATAAATATAAGCTGGCGTGGAAGGGAGCAGTGGGAAATGGGAAATAAGGGGGAGCGTGGCAATGGTGCTTCTTCTGGCCGCTGGTATAACCAGCGGCCAAGTCCTCTCTCCTCTCCATTCAGTCCACGTCACGCCACGTCACGTGGCCGCCGGTTTGACCGGCGGCCAGATGAAAAACTACTCTAAGACCGGAATATTTTTGATAAGTACCGTAAATCAGGAATTTTTCAATATTTTTACCGTAAATAGGTAATTTGCCCTGTTTCTTTGAAGAAATAAAGGCTAGTTTCTGGGCCTATTTCGAGTACCGTCTTACTTATTCTAAGATAGATAGAACCATTGCAAGACTCCGTCACACTGACTGACTCTTGCTAAAATCGACCTTCCAATTCTGGATGAGGCCCTTACGTAAAATAAAAGGGCTTCAGCCCCAACTGATCCACCATCCTCGTGTACACTATGTTATCCAAACTCCCAGTATCAATAAGCCTCTTTGCACTGGCCAATTCCGACATAGATTCGGAATACAGCCTTCCGTCTCCTCCTCCTTTCTGCTGACGTTGGCTCACCTTGCCACACAATCTAACGACAGCAAAACTTTCTCCTCTCCTAAGCGTCAGAGCCTCCGCTATGTTTCCGACTTTTTCTTACCTTTAGAGCTTCCCGGGCTCTAGGCTCCACAACGTTCACTCTTCCATCTTCAGCTGGTCTATTCTGTACTCTCCCAGCAGCATTCGTCTGTCTGAACATTGGGACAGTAACGAGCAAAATGCTCCACTTCTCCACATTCATAACAGTTACCGGATCTCCTCTGCTGAGCCTTTTCTTATCTCCTTTGCAGCAAGCTCTGCCGGCCTCGCTCTCCAAACTGATGGCTTCTCGACGTTCCTCTTGGCGCCGTCCTGGCGCTCTCCCTCTTAACTTTAAAAAGTTTGCAAAAAGGCTCACTTTGGCTTCCTATAAAGCAAACCCCTCCTAGGTTGTGGGAACTTTATACTCTTCCTGAGCTGGCTTGCCGTATCTAAAATGGCTTCAAGCATCCGGCTTCACTACTGCTGCGTGCTCTCTCCTTCTTCGGCACTTCCCAGTCCACAGCAGACCTGATATTCTCTTGATCCATCTAAATCATACCCTTGCTGATCCAATGGTCAAGAAAGAGCACTTTCGTCTGAGCACCGTTTCATGCATAGCTTCTTTTCCTGCTACACCCCGAACACTGTACTCAGGCCTCCAGTGAGTGACTATAAACAATTATGTTATCGAGGTTTTCCACTACAAACTGGTTAAGGTAAGGGTTTGAGTTTTTCCATTTAAGTGCGGAACACCTAAATTAGGATGATATTCATAGATCAGTTACTCTTTTTGCACGTTATGGGGTCTCCACTCCATGTTGAAAGCTCTTTCAAATAGCATGAACGTTGAAAGTATTCAATTAGACAAGAGCTCCCCCTCCAGCGGGATCAGAAAAGGTTGTATTAAAGTTTTGATCGGTTAATAACATGTTAATTGCCCCTGCCAGTACCGGAAGTGATAATAAAAGTGGGAATGCTATCACTAGAACGGACCACACAAATAGGGGTGATCTAGGCATAGTCATTCCAGGTCCACGCATGTTGGAGATAGTTGTTATAAAATTGATAGAACCTAAAATGGATGAAACACCAGATAGATGAAGACTAGAAATTGCTCCTCCAGAATGGCTGGTAATACCACTTAAGGGCGGATAGACCGTCCACCCAGTGCCGCTACGCACTTCCACTAAGGCTGAGCTTAATAGGAGTAAGAGACTTGGTGGCAACAACCAGAATGAAATATTACTTAACGGTGGAAATGCCATGTCAGGTGCACCTATCAGAATCGGAACAGACCAATTACCAGATCCACCTATCATCGCCAGCATAACCATAAAAAAGATCATTAAAAAAGCGTGAGCCGTTATTAAAACATTATAAAGTTGATGATTCCCACCAAGAATTTGATCGTCGGTTCGTGCTAATTCCATACGAATCAGTACTGAGAAGCATGTGCCCATCACTCCAGCAATGGCACCGAAGATGAAATATAGTCCCTATATCCTTGTGCTTTAAATTTATTAAAATTAAAATTAATTTTTATTTTCTAATTGTAATAATTTTAATTTATAATAACTAATTTTTAGAATTTTATTTAAAATTAAAATTAAAAATAAATTTAAATTATTTTATTATTTAATGGTTTAATTCATGAAAATTAATTTTTATTATAAAAATTTTATATAACCCATCACAACATTACAGTCCGGATGGTTTAGCTCCATTTTAACGTTTTGATCGATTTCATTTTTTGATTGTTATATTGCACGTAATTTATAATTAATATATAATTTTTATTTTCAGAAATCATTATCAGACAAATGTGATTGTTATTACAAAGAATTCTATGATGTGTTATTATATCATTATGTAATACAATCTAAATCATTTTCTTATTCATTTACATAAACACTTAACCCATATACCAATTTTCTATCTATTATTTGGATGGTTAAACTCCTGCTGATAGATATTGCACCTTCTGCTATATGGTTTAGATCTGTTTTTGGGCCTTAGAACTTCCGATCTTTAAAGATTTCTTGGAACCATCTGTCATGGGACCTGGTTTCGTGCCCTGTGATTAAAGGAGGGAAGGCTCTTCTTTTAAGAGGTATAAGAAAGAAGCCATATGTCCATCGGGATTTTTAACAACGAAAAAGGTTCTCACTTGCATGTAGACGTCAAAATTCTCTACAAACTATAAAGTGAAGAGCTGCTAGGTGTAAAGCGGCAGTTTCCTCCGTTGCCATAACCGACAACCGCCTCCAGTTAAATTTCCGCCATCTTCCGGGTGGTTCATGCAACTATTTCCATTCATACAGGCTTTACAGTTGATCTGGAATTAAGCTGATACCATGACCAAAATATCGTTTTCTAAATCTAAAACGTCGTCGTTCTCCTCAGGGGCCCAGCCAAGCTCTTCATTCCATGCACAACGAAAAAAAAAAGAAAGAGGAAAAACCAAAAAATAATTAAAAAGACCCACAAATCCGGATTATAGACAAGGCAACACCCTATAATTTCTTTCTTTTTTTTGGCAAGACAAAATTACACATAAATAATATTTTATGCGATATCATATCACACACCGTCCAATCCGCTTTACGCAGAAAAGTTTACATGAGGCGGCAATGTGGGTCCCCACAAAGTCGGTCCGATGGAGGAAAAATATGATGTAGGATCCCTCTCCGCCTTTTCTCGCATTTTATTTTCAGCCCAATAATCTTCTGCCACGTCACAAATCACTCGAGTCAGCCCGATCGACGACTGGTCCTACAAACCAATGAAACTACACCATGGCTGCTAATTTAGACAGCTAATTGACCATTTAAATTAGATTAATTACATAATTATTGTATAGTGATTGTCCTCATTAATATATCATATTTGGTTAAAAAAAAAAAAAAAAAAACAAAGCTGGCTTTATTGGATTTTTGAGTCTTCAAAGTGTCGTTTTTTTTTATTAATTTATGAATTTTTAATTACTATTTTATTTTATTTAAATGTGCAAACGAAGAGTCATCACGCAGTGTGCGATCTTTTTTTTTTTTAAAAAAAAAATTACCGCAAAAACCCAGAAAAAAGAATTTTACAAAAAAATTACAAAAAATTCGCTGTGCCTTTTTAAGATCTCTGTGCTTTCTTTATCAAATCGATCTTCGCTACCAAACATTTCTTAGGTCAAATCGAGCTCTCAATCCTCTCCAGTATTGATCCGGTTCAAATGGGTAACCTCTCAATTTCGATCTCTTTGATCCCTTATATTAAAATTTTCCGTCTCTCTCCGCATTTACATCCATTATTACTTTTAACTGAAGCTGTTTTAGCAATTAATTTTGCATCTATAGTTGCGTTTGTATTATGCAGTTTTGGAGATGATGTTTTGTACATAAACCTTTTTTGCGGTTTTTGTTGATGTTGTTGTTAAGTTGGTCAATTTTAACGGATTCATAAAGTTGTGTAAATATGTTATTAATTAATAGAGTAGTGTTATTTCGGGAGTTAGATTTGACCCAGTTTGATTTGATGATTGTAATTATTTTGGAGCATAGATTTGTTCCAATTCGATTGGATAATTGGGTTTTCAAGAACTGTTCATAAGCTTGTGTATTTGTTTAATGATGAAATTGTTAGGAAAAAAAAAACAGAATCAGGTTGATACTTGTATACTTTTCGTATAAGAACTTGCCTGAATTTAGTGTTTTTCGAGTGAAATCAGAAAGTTTCATTTATCACTTCCTTTGTTAATAAGACTGGTCATGGGATTTATAATTTTCCACTTAATATGCTCCTAAGGTTTTTTTTTTTGGGGATGCTAATGAAGTCAACTCTTTATCATGTAGTGCTAAGTTTGGGCTACTTTATGATTTTCGAGTTCAAATGCCATGAATGATTGATATGTTCTTAAGGCTATTTAGCCATAAAATGTTGTTCAACATGGATGAAATGAACGTTTGGAAGCTATTATGAACATTTCAAAATTACAACGTGAAACTCTTGGTTTCCAGCAAATAGCGAAGAATGTTGCTCTACTCAGCTAATTGACGGAGATGGTGCATTCAATACTTCTGGACTAGAAAACTTTGTCAAGAATGTCAGATTAGGGGATTGTGGACTATCATATGCTGTAGTCTCCATTATGGGTCCTCAGAGCAGCGGTGTGTGTTCATTTTCTTTGGTACCTTGTTTTAAGTTTAATATTTTCTCTGCTTGTGCTTATTCTTATTATATTTCATTGATGCGATTTGCAATTTGCATTATTAGTCTCTATTACAACTCAGTCGGTAAAAATGAAAATGTGTTTTTGTTGGTTTGAAACTTAGTCAGCTGGAAGTGCTTATATATAGGTGAGAACTAAAAACACATCACTTGATGATATGATATAAACCATGTACTTCATTTTTAAAAATATTTTGATAAACTGTCTCTTTCTTGGTTGAAATTCACATTTCTGTGATCTGTTTCTAACTATGTTTTTTTTTTGACAATTTTGATTCTTTAAAAATTTAATAATGTTTTCTACGGATTGAACAGGGAAAAGCACTCTTTTAAATAATTTATTTGGTACCAACTTCAGGGAGATGGATGCATTTAGGGGAAGGTATTCTTATACTGCTCTCATGTCGTATTTCTTCTATTTGTTTCAAATAAAAACCATTTGGCATTCAAAAGCTTGATTTGTTACTCTTTTCAGGTCGCAAACCACTAAAGGAATTTGGTTAGCTAGATGTGCTGGCATTGAACCAAGCACTCTTGTAATGGACTTGGAGGGCACTGATGGAAGAGAACGTGGAGAGGTGTACCTTCTTGATTTTTTATTTCCTCCTTTGAATTACGTTTATACACTTTTCATCCATTACTTCTATAGCTACTCGCACTTTTCTAGTATTATCAATTCTCCATTGTCCGTTGTATCTATAACTTATAACCTGTTTGAAGCTTGAACTCATTAAAAGGACATATTTCAATAATCATACTCATATATTTCCAAGTTTCTAAACTTTTTGTTTCCTCAGTCTTCTTATGTTTTGAATTTATCGTATATTGGTTGCCACTATAGGGCTCCTCTTGCCTGAGTTCACCCTCTTTTGGTATTTTCTCTAACGTATCCTTTTCCCTTCTCTTGTTGTAGGATGATACAGCATTTGAGAAGCAGAGTGCCTTGTTTGCCCTTGCTGTTTCAGATATAGTATTGATTAATATGTAATACATTTGCTTGCCATAATTTTTCAAATTGGTTAGTATTGTATTAAGTGTTCAACCATATAACATCTGTGATCTTCCTGAGAAATTTTTTCAGGTGGTGTCATGATATTGGCCGTGAGCAAGCTGCAAATAAACCTCTTTTGAAGACTGTATTCCAGGTAATCCAACTATTAGTCATTCAGAAGCTGTCATTCATAAATTTGTTAGTTTCTGTGGTTCTAATACTCGGTTTATTGTCTTTTAGGTCATGATGAGATTGTTTAGTCCCCGCAAAACGACTTTATTGTTTGTTATCCGTGATAAAACAAAGGTTTGTTCCTCACTTCTGTTTAGTTAAATGCTGTAACTTACGAATGGTTTAGTTCATTTGTGTGTGATATATCTAGTTTATCTTCATTTCGTTTTGTAAAGCAACCATCAATGGTTATTTTACCATGTTTAGAGTTTTGGTGTTTACAGACTCCACTGGAACATTTAGAACCTGTTCTGAGGGAAGATATTCAGAAGGTAAAATGTGTGGTTCTTTCCTTTTTACTTATTAGATTGAAAAGAATTGTCTGTACTGTTCATCTTCTTCTGCTTTTTCGTAGATATTTGTGTCAAACAATCACTGATTTGCTATTTCTGTTTAACTGCAGATATGGGATAATGTTCCTAAGCCACAAGAACATGAGGAAACTCCATTAAGTGAATTTTTCAATGTGAGATATTGTGCTTTTTCTCTGTGATAAGCTTGTCTCTTCTTTTAGAAAGGGAACATACAACGTCTGATCCTCTGTTGCTGGTGATGCATGAATAGGTCAAAGTTGTTGCACTCTCTAGTTATGAGGAAAAAGAAGAGCAATTCAGAGAGCAGGTGAGCTGGATGCTTTAGTTTGCATAATGAACTCTAGAATGGAACTTTTTCACCTTGAATCTTGATACTTTTTCCCATTTATTCTGATTCTTTTAGAAATAAGCATTCATGATTCTGTTTATAATGATTGTCTTCACAGTTGAAGTGTATGCATTCAAGTAATTTTACTTAATCTCTGGGTTTTAGTCTGTTGTGGATAACATAGGTTACGTATCTTGGCTGAATAAACTTCTTGGATATTCACTTTGAAATTTGCTGGTTGACCACTTGTTATTGATGAAGGTTGCTATTTTGAGGCAACAATTCTACCATTCTATTGCACCTGGTGGACTGGCGGGGGATCGAAGGGCTGTTGTTCCTGCTTCTGGCTTTACTTTTAGTGCTGAGCATATGTGGAAAGTCATCAAGGAGAACAAGGATCTGGACCTTCCAGCTCACAAGGTAATTTTATGAATGTTAGCTGGCACAGGGGTTGTAAGTGGATAGCACTTTGCTAATGACATTTGCAAATCATCCATTCGCAGGTCATGGTTGCTACTGTACGCTGCGAGGAAATTGCTAATGAAAAATTTGCCAATTTTAGTGCAAATGAGGTATAAGGTTTTGGCATGCTTGTCCTTTTTTTTTTTTTTCTCTTTTTCTTTAATTTCATATTTGCATAAAACTCTTAATTTTTTTTTATCTGTGAGAACGATTCTAAAGGTTTGTGAGTTTATTTGTTTTAACAGGAGTGGCGCCAAATAGAAGAGACAGTACAATCCTGTCTAGTTTCTGGCTTTGGCAAGAAGCTAACTTCAATTCTTAATACTTGTTTCTCAGAGTAAGTCTCTATTGGCTTCATTCATTTAATACTTTCATCATCCCTGAATTATTTATTTGTTCAATCCTGGGATTGAAAGGCCCTTATGTAGACATGCGTTATTTGTTATTTACCACTTGGTTGAAACTAGTGGTTTTGTCTAAAATTCTATATATCTAGTTCACTGTGATATTACTAAGCGAGATACTCCGTGGTTAGAATTTTCATCAAACAAAAAATCATAAAATTTATTACTGTTGGCATGACATGCTCTTAGTATTAACTGGCCTGCGTATATCTGGTGCTGATAGGGTGGATGCAAATCTTGTTGACTTGTGTTTGTGAGGTATGAGTGGATGAGGTCCCACATATTTAGTAATCTGTTGTTTCAATCAGCCATTTCCTCAATTTTCTTCGCTTAACTGTACTTGTCTCAATTTGATCCCATGTCTGTCGTATTATGATGAATAAGAGTGGCTTATTTAGTTACCATCTTGTGTTAGTTCTTGATGCAATTTGTTGTTTCTTTTTATCTCTGGATGCTAATTGTTCTAGAATCCCTTTTCTGCAGCTCTTGTTTCATGGTTTAGAATCATTTTCTTGATCCAAATTATGTGAACACTATCAAGTTCTTATATTCTTTTAATTCTAGGTATGACATGGAAGCTGTTTATTTTGATGAAGGAGTCAGATCTTCAAAGAGGAAGCAGCTTGAAGAAAAATTACTGCAAGTGAGCCTTTTCTTTGATAGTTTTTTTAATAAATCTATGGTTGTTCAAAACTAGTTTTGGCCTCTGGTTAAGGTCCCAGCGTTAGTACAGGATTTACATCGTGATATGCATGGGATCATCAGAAATCATTTTTAAGAGTTGAGCGTCTCTTGTGATGGAGAGGAGTATCCTTAATTGTTCTTCAAGGAAGTTGCAACCTTTTTGCATTTTTTTATTTGTGAAGTGATATTCGCTATCTTGTTTGTCATCAACTTGAAAATGTGAACTTTTTTTTAAAACATCTAATGAGTTGTTTAATTCTTTTTTTTTTAAAAAAAAAAAATTTTGGCAGCTTGTACAACCAGCTCATAATTGTATGTTGGGACATATACGGTCAGGAACTCTTGACAAATTCAAGGAAGCATTTGAGAAGGCTTTGGCTTCTGGGGAAGGATTTTCTTCAGCTACTTATTCTTGCACTCAGTCTTGTATGGTTGTATTCGATGAAGGATGTGCAGGTATTGTTTTAAGTCTTGTTGTATTGAATTACTTCACTTCACTTGGAGAATATAAGGATAACGAGTTGAAAATCATATTAAGAAAAGGCATTAGAACATATGTTTTACACAAAATTCTTGAAATGTAAAAATCATTTGTGGAGGGGATGTTGGATTTATTTGAATCATTATATATATTTAATATAATGATGGCTGGATGATCTATGTTGAATTTTCCACCTTATTTCTTACAAGTAGTTAGAAGCACTCTTGTTTACTTGATGGTCTAATGGAAACTGTAAAACAACACTGATGCGTATTAATAATTTCAGATGCTATCATTGAGCAAGCAAAGTGGGACATTTCTAAAGTGAGGGAAAAACTTGGTCGTGATATAGATGTGCATGTTGCTTCTGTTCGTGCTGCTGAACTATCTGAACTTACCTCGTCATTTGAGGTACAATTGATTACATACCATTTTTTCTAATCACATTTTATTTCATCAAAGGATTGTTCATAGTAATGCTCATGAGCAAGTTATATAGTTATTGGTAGAAGGGAAACTGAACATGGAAAGGATATGTTGGAGCTATGGTGGATTTCTGATGGGATTGAAGTCAAGGCCAGTAAAGATAGCAAACAGATGTTACCGTGACCTGATCTAATAATTAATGTTTCATCTTGTTAGAAAATCAATAGTCTCTATCTACAATTACACTTATGGATCTTTTAGTGCGTTGCTAAAGCTCGTTTTACTTGGCTAGCAACTGCTTATGGTTAGGAACTGGTACAGGATTTTGAGAGATATGGCCCGTGTACAAACCTTAGATTTTTGTACAAAATTTGACTGGGAGAATTTACAGGAAAAATTGAACAAGGCATTGTCAGGACCTGTAGAAGCTCTTCTAGATGGGGGTAATAGTGAAACTTGGCCAGCAATAAGGAAGCTTTTGCAGCGTGAGACAGAATCAGCTGTTAGTGGTCTTTCCAGTTCACTTTCAGGATTCGACATGGATGAAGAAACTAAGGATAAAATGCTTAGGAGTTTGGAGAATTATGCAAGAGGTGTAGTTGAAGCAAAAGCAAAGGAAGAAGCCGGACGAGTTTTGATCCGTATGAAAGACAGGTAGCCACTCCTAGGGATTCTTTATACTCTGTTATTGAATTTATTCTGAGTGCATCTTAAGGATTTAATTGTAAATCATACTTGCAGGTTTGCAATGTTGTTTAGCCACGATTCTGATTCAATGCCACGTATTTGGACTGGAAAAGAGGATATTCGAGCAATCACAAGAACAGCTCGCTCTTCGGTGTGTTGCAATGCAAATTTTTTCAAATTCTGATATACAATTTTTTGCCTACTTGTATGCAATCAGATATTGATTAATTAATTTATATTGTGACAGTCGTTAAAGTTGTTATCTGTAATGGCTGCAATCCGGTTGGATGATGTGGATGATAATGTTGAAAGTACCCTATCATCTGCTTTGTTGAATGTAAACAACAATGTTGCTGTTACAGACAGAAGCATCACAATGGCGGACCCTTTGGCCTCGAGCACTTGGGATGAGGTTGACTTTTTCTTATTGCTGATATTCTTTTCTTGCTTGGTTTAGGTCTATTATTGTATGTTGCCAGTATGGCATGTCTAATTGACTGATCGAAGAGGGAGTTTGAAGAAACACTTCATGTCCTGTGCAAATATCATATTACTTTTCCATTATAGATTGTTTAGATGCTGGAAATTGTTTCCAGTTAAGCAGAATCATCAACTCCAACTTTTGAATATATAGTTGGGTGTTTGGTCTCGTACATTCTATTGTTGCAGTTACACTGCAACTTCTTTTGTTTTGTTTCTGGGAACTGGTGGTGCTTTCTAAAGTGGTTCTTTATGTGGTACGGTAAATGGGTTCATATCTTCAAACATTGGTATCACACTGTAGCTTTGGTTTGACTGGAAAGTTCAATTTTATTACACTTGGATAATTTAACAAGGGTATCACACTGCAGCTTTGATGTTTGCTTACGGTTTCTTCTTGTCTTTCTGGGGTGGCTAATTGTTTGTGGACCTTTGTTGTTGCCATGAATCATCAGTGAAGACATGTAACTGATTGTTTTATTACAGATTCCATCGTCAAGAACATTGATCACACCTGTGGGATGTAAATCTTTGTGGAGGCAATTCAGAGCAGAGACGGAGTACAGTGTCACTCAGGCCATTTCTTCTCAGGCATGTTATGTTCAGATATAACCTATTTTACACGTCCGTGCACACACGCATCTGTATTAGTTCCCTGTTCGATCAGAATAATATACACCCTTCATCCATTTAAAAAATGCTCAAATTTTTGCTGTCACATGCTTTTAAAGAACTCAGTGTAGAGTTCTTAGTCTGTGTCGGATCCAGAAATACTGGGAAAAACATAGAACTATTTGAAAAGTCTAATGATGATTGTGATCTTATTGTAAATGACAATCACGTACTGCTAAAAATGTGGCTGCACTGTATAAATATTCCATATTACATTGAAGTATTGTATGTGTATCTGCTTCGCAATCCACAACTTTCTACTAGTGATGCTGCCGCTTGGTGGTTTATTGCAAATAATATATGTTTCTTTTTGGTTTTATAGAAATTGGAAGTTGTGGTTTTATACGTAATATATTCTTAAATGAATGTGTGGTAGTTTGTGTAGCTTGTTCCCGTTAGTGTACTTTCCGTACCTATTAGTGTAGCCCGAGTCTTGATTGTGATTTGAGCTCATCTCGGTGAAAAAAAGTCTTTTCACATTGATGATTCTTCTTTCAGCTCTAGACAATTTAAAAACTAATTTTGGTAGGACTATCATGAAAAATGGTTGCAGCATCTGTAGCATAATGCACTTGCACTTTCCACTGATTGAAAAAAGGTGTTTCTTTTTTCCCATTACATTAACATGGCTCATATGTCCGTCACGTTCTTTTTTTTTTTCTTTTTAATTCATTTTCTCCTACAATTTTCAGGAGGCCAACAAACGCAGTAACAACTGGTTACCACCACCATGGGCAATTGTTGCCTTGGTCGTGCTGGGATTCAATGAATTTATGACACTTCTGAGGTAAGCTTTATGATATGTTGGTGGACTTGAATTGGTGTTTGTATAAGTGAGGTTTTTCATTGCTAACTTTTTGGCACTTTTCATGGCAGAAATCCTTTGTATCTGGGTTTCATCTTTGTAGCTTTTCTACTCGTTAAAGCCTTGTGGGTGCAACTAGATGTTTCCGGTGAATTTCGCAATGGCGCTGTGAGTTGTCACCTTTATACTATAGGACTTGGTTTTCCAACTAAAATATGGTCACCAGTACTTAACTTGTCCTTGTGCATATTTTTGCCAAGTCAGAATCTCTGTTATCAACAGTTAACACTTTATCGTGTGTAAAATTAAGCCTAATTTGCGAGTCCTCTATTGGCAGCTTCCTGGGCTTATTTCATTGTCGATGAAGTTCGTTCCTACCATTATGAACCTTGTTAAAAAACTAGCGGAAGAAGGGCAGATGCCATCCACTAATGATCCTCATCGAAACACAGCACCACCAGCAAAGAGTCTCCGTAATGGAGTAGGCAGCAGCAGTGACATGTCAACTGCTTCATCAGTGGTGACTTCGACAGAAAATGGGACCGAATACTCAAGTGCCTCAAAAGATGACTAGGTACAAGCACTATATCCTAATACGGAACGCGTCAGTTATTGTTTGAAGATGCCAGAATTCGGCTCACGCTTTTAGCAAGTAGTTGGATGTGTATTGTCCGCGAGTGTTGGAAACTCTTGTAAGAATACAAGAGAAACAGATTATGAAGGCATTAATATCAGTATATGTGCCGCAGACCGGGGGACTACTTGATCATCAGAAATCCCCATTAAACAGTGATCCTCATACCTTATTAATAGTATAGATCCTGTTTCTTTTTCTTTCTTTCTATCAATTATTATTTCTTTTTATGGTTCCTTAGTTTATTGGACTGAACTGTTTGTTTAAAAACATAGATGGTGATTGATTATACTGGTTTTTGTGTTCAATTTTGTATTATGATAAATTAAATTTAATATGGTGTTTGCTTAACTGTATTTCTATGTATTCTTTATACTTTCTTAAATTGAAAAATTATCATTTACATGTATCAACATAAACTCCAAAAACAAATATGAAAGATGTGGGTCCAAATTATTTCAAATAAAGTATGCAATATATATATGTACCATGTCCGTATTTAAACCATGAGAGGTGAATGCCATAAAGTTCTCAGTTGATGGACCATGTCTTAAATTGTTCTGTACTATTCTGTTCTATTAACCCCGGCGGAGGGTAGATGAACATTTATCACCGTGATCATAAAAATCACCCATTTTATCATATCATCATAAATAAATGTTTTTGAAACTTATATTTATTAAAAATCTACTATTTCCCAAAATTTTGAAAAGTATCAACATTTTTAAATATTTTTCTTTAATTTTAACATTCTTTAAAATTTCCCAATTATTTATAAGTATGGTATATATTGTTTTCTATTACTTGAATTATATATATATATATATATATATATATATATATATATACAGGCAAGAGGGTTTGAGACAGATGGAAAAGTGTGAATATGAGACAAGTTTGGTGTTGGCCGAAAGTGTTAAATGTAAATATAAATGTATACTTACCCACATATGTTTCCATTTAATGTTTTGGTCCTCTCTTCTCCTTTTTCTTTTTTATTCTCCTTTTGCATCTTCATTTTACCTGAATTTTGATTTTTAAATTTTTTGATATCCTAAGATATTCAGTGTTGTTTGATTTAGGGAAATTATAATTTTTGATATGAATATTAAAGTAATTGGAAAGTTAAATAGATAGATGGAGGGGGATAGGTTGGGTGATTTAATGTAAAGTTGGAAGTGTTTGTGACACAGTTCTGAGGGTTTTTTTTTTTGGGGGGCTCATATCCCATCAACTTCATTGCTAGACAACACAAATTTGTACTAATGCTCAGAAGCCACATTTACTTTCCATATTAATACACTGAACCACATGCTCCCTCCTCTTCTTATTTTTCCTTCTTAGAGAACATGAACCTATGATATTGGAAAATGGAGCAATGGCTATTGGGTCTTGCTGGGTCCTTCAACTGCAGGGATTGTTGCTTCCTCATAGGCTTGTACATTTATTTCTGCATTGATAGTCGGTTCAGTTCCTCCAGGGAAATGCAACTTCTTTTGACTTATAATTTCGCTTAAGGTCTTCCTCCTGCTGTGATTAATGAAAGTTTCCCATATTTTTGGACGTTTTTATCAACTTAAATAACTTTCGAATAATATATATACAAGTAAACAAAAATGGACTATTTCAACTGTAAAAGCTATGCACCTTTAATTTCTATAAATTCTATATTATATTATATTAACAAGCATCAAATATTATATTTAATATTTAATAAAAATTAATATATATTGTTGTTATATTAATACTGGAACTTTTCCTACAAACTAAATTGGATGGACATGATGAGATAAATGGTTTGCAATTAATTAATCCAACGGTCAATATTGATCAAACTATTGCCACCATAAATGTATATATTTTCCAGTTGTAAGTTTCAGGTGTGATCTTTAAATTGTATTATGAATGGAGGGGAAGAGCTCTGCTGCTTTTTTCTTTCTGCTCTACTTTTCCTCTCTTTTTACAGCTATATTTATATACTCATAATTATATAATTTACTTCTCTTTTATATTTTTGGACATGTCCTCCAAATTTTCACTTAAATAAGGAAAAACCCATTTCAAATTCTTAAATTATTATATATTTTAATCTTTATTTACTCATATATGGAAGATTTTTTGAATTAAGAATCATAATGATATTTAAGGAGCTTAATAAATATGAATATGACAATTTGAGAATGTCAATCATGTCATAATTTAATGTGTTCATTAGGGAGTCTAAACGATTTAGATTCGGGTCTTTATCATCGTATATATTATTGTAGTTCAAAAAAATTTAATGTTATTAATATTTTTTAAGAAATTTTAAAAGATTTGAATTTGAGTATTTTCATCATGGTATATATATAGATAGTTGTTGTTAAAAAATAAATATGGGAGTTTGACAGGTTAAAAATGAATGTTTTGAATAATAAAAATAATATAAAAAATAAATAATAATATTAGAGTTGGAGAGGTTAGAAATGAATGTTTAATAAATATATATATATATATATATATAAAGGAAAGAAGCATAAAAGAATGGGAGAAACACAAAAGACAAGGCCAACCAGCAAGAGCCACATAGTGGTCTGAAGAAGCAAAAAATCTTGTTCCAGTGACCGAGTCTTTCAGTTTGGCATTGTCTGATCTCTGCCTCCAATGGCTTCTTCTTCCTTCTGGGCAGTCATCAACAACCTCTCTCTCCCCCTCTTTCTTTTATGGATTTTCACTCTTTCTTCTTCTCGAGGTTCTTCGCTAATGCCTTAAATTTCTTGTCTTTAACCATCCACACCCCACACACACATATATATTGCTTGAAAATGAATAATATAAGCTTGAACTAGCATTTGATGCACCCACCATTCATGCATACAAGAAAATCTTTTCCTTGTTTGTTCTTGCTTCTCTCATGTTGTGTTCAACGGATTTTCTCCTTGTGTTCTTCTTCCTGCCCTACAAAGAAAGCAACTGCCAGAAAGTCTTGTCGAGTTATCATGAGAACATGGTCGTTAAATTGCATTCATTTGCATTGCTCGTTGCTAAACATTACAAACAAGTTTTACTATTTCTAACTTTGTTGTTATTTATTTAATGAACTTCCCATATGCAGGTGAACCATATTCATATCCATCTCGTTACCCATTTATCAAGAAGGCAAGTTCATTCTCATCTTCATATTCATCAAGTGCCGGAGATAAAGCATACGACTACATAGTGGTCGGAGGTGGTACGGCAGGGTGCCCTTTGGCAGCCACATTGTCTCAAAACTTCAGTGTTTTACTGCTTGAAAGGGGAGGAGTGCCTTTCACCAATCCAAACGTCTCGTTCCTGAGCAACTTTCACATTACCTTGGCCGATACTTCCCCAGCATCTGCTTCTCAATACTTCATTTCCACCGATGGAGTCCTCAACGCTAGGGCCAGGGTTTTGGGTGGTGGAACAAGCATCAATGCTGGCTTTTACACTAGGGCAAGCTCAAGGTACGAATATCTGATATACATTATATGCTTCTTTCTTGTCATTTTGGTTGCTAAGTTCACATGGGCAAGATTTCATGTAAAAAAACTATTGTTTAGGGTATAGGTTTTACCCTGAAGGGTACTATGGAGGCCATGTTTCCAGTTGGAACATAAAGGTAAAGCAAACCCAATGTTACTAATACGGATAAACAAAAAGTTATTTATGATTAAAGAAACCCATTTTAGTAATTGTAAATAATTTGATAAAAGAATATAGTAATAATAATAGTTTTAAGGTATTAAAATGCCATGTGAAGTTGGTTGCAGCTGACAAAAAATGGCTCTAGTATAGTATAAATTACTTCAGAAATAATACATCTACATCTAGCAAAAGGAACAAGAATTAATTTCTCCAGGAATCATGCTTATGCTTCTGCATTCCATAACAGCATGCTTTACCAGATGGATTATATATATATAGTGGTTTTGCGTGACATCGATAACCATCATAGCCGTGTCAAGTGAAACTTTCAGAGAGATTTTATTTGATCTAGCATAACGATTACTATATTATCATCATGATAGCAATTTTAACAGCAGATTGATGAGTCCCAACAGGAGAGTTAACTTTGAAAATGAGGGAAACTAACGAATGTTCTTTGATAAAGAAAATAAAAGGGAAAAACCCCCAAAGGTCACAGATTTCTTGGTGAGGAAGGCATTTATTAGGGTCTTGAATGCAATGAGGGTGACCGCAAGAGATTGATGATGGTTTTTGCACTTTATTCAGAGCATTTATGGTTTCTCCTGCTAACTTAATAACACGATTGGTTAATTTGTTGGTATTAGCAGAAGGTAAAAACAAAGTGTAAATTAAGAAATTACAAGGTTCATTAATTGAAGCAAGAATCATCATGGTTTCAAGTTTATTGTGTTTTGCAGTTTTATAAAGAAAGTAGGGTGGGATGAGAAGTTGGTGAATCATTCGTATCCATGGGTTGAGAAGCAAATTGTACATAAGCCTAAGGTCGCTCCATGGCAGGTTACAGTCAGGAACAGTCTATTGGATGTTGGTGTGTCACCTTATAATGGATTCACTTATGATCATATCTATGGAACTAAGTTTGGTGGCACCATCTTCGACCGGTTTGGCCGCCGGCACACCGCAGCAGAGCTGCTTGCTTCAGGGAACCCTAGGTTGCTTACTGTCTTGGTACATGCCACCGTGCAGAAAGTTATATTTGATACATCAAGTATGTCAAAAAATTTTGCAATCTATTTATCATATATGCATTTAATGTATGAATTAAAGTTTAAATAATATATATTCATTAACTTGATTTCGTACATGATATAAATAGAGGAGATTGATGGTTATAATTAATGGGTGATTGTTACTTATACAGAGAAGCATCCGAAGGTAGTAGGTGTGGTGTTTAAAGATGAGAATGGAAACCAACATGAAGCATTTCTGGCAAATAATGAAAAGAGTGAAGTTATATTGTCAAGTGGTGCGCTTGGGACACCTCAAATGCTGATGCTGAGCGGTATAGGACCCAAAGATGAACTTGAAAAGATGGGAATTCCAGTGGTAGTTGACAATAAATTTGTTGGCAAAGGAATGGCTGATAATCCTATGAACACCATTTTCCTTCCATCGAAAAGGCCCGTCAAACAGTCACTAATACAGACAGTAGGGATTACCAAGTTGGGTGTGTATATTGAAGCCAGCAGTGGATTTGGACAGTCCAAAGATAGCATTCATTGTCACCATGGGATCCTGTCCGCTGAGGTAAAACACCTGATCATCGTCATTTTCATATTTCAAAATGACCCAAGTCCTGAAATTTGGCTATTTTGTGATATCTACAGATCGGGCAGCTATCTACAATTCCTCCGAAGCAAAGAACTCGAGAAGCCATTGAAGCCTATATTAGAAGAAAGAAGGATCTGCCACATGAAACATTCAAGGGAGGATTCATTCTTGAAAAGCTTGCCAAGCCAATTTCGACAGGCCAACTTAGCTTGATCAACACAAACGTAGATGACAACCCTTCTGTGACTTTCAACTACTTCAACCATCCGAAAGATCTCCAACGTTGCGTCGACGGGATTCGAATGGCTACTAAGATAGCGAAGTCGGAATACGTGACAAACTTCACACAATGTGGCAAGGAAACGACGGAGAAAATCCTCAACAATAGCGTTATTGCTAACGTTAACCTTATACCAAAGCACCCTAACGATACAAAGTCGCTGGAGCAATTCTGCAGAGATACAGTGATCACGATTTGGCATTATCATGGTGGGTGTCACGTTGGCAAGGTAGTGAATTCTGATCACAAAGTTTTCGGTGTTGACAGGCTTCGGATCGTTGACGGTTCAACCTTTGATGAATCCCCTGGCACTAATCCTCAAGCTACTGTCTTGATGATGGGCAGGTATGTTCGTTTCCAATCATCTATGAAGATTGATTGTCTAGATAATGTATTGAAATGGTGTGTTGTGTGCAGGTACATGGGATTGAAGATTTTGAGAGACAGAATGGGAAAGGAGGCAGGAGTTTAAGGACAGAAAATGGAAAGTAATCAAGGGAAAGGAGAGTTTCCTTATTGTTTTCAAGTAGTGGAAATGTGATGTAGCAAACCAAGTATTTTTAGCAGTCCGCTTTAATCTGTGATGTGTAGAAAACATCTTGTTTATTGGGGAAATCAATGTTTCCATCTCAATCGGTATGCCAGTAGCTGTAATATTCGGAATCTGATGAACCAAGATGAATGAATTCGTTTATAAGTATTATTTATAATATATTCATCAACTTATATACCTTTTATATTATTCATTTATAATCCACGTAAAATTACCCTCCTACGATACTGGTTCTGATAGGTTGGATTAACGTAAAATGTCTTCTACTAGCATTTCCAAGCTCATCTCTGAAAAACTTGTGGCATGAATGCATCTCAAAAGGGTGGAAATGAAATTAGGTGCAGTCCATGGAACTTTCTAGTAGCCGGAAGACTAGGGTAGGCTAATAATCTGGTACATCATTCCATTATATCTGGTAGCTGCTAAAATTTTGACAAGCATTAATTCTCCCTAGTAAAATACCCCTACCTTCTTCACTCTCTACTCAAAGACAGGGGACCCTTTTGAAAGTTAAATGGGGGACCCTGTGGGATTTCATGGAAATGTAGTGGAAACAATTAAATGGATTTTCTAAGTAAAAATATTTGTTACTTTGACCATTTTATCTGCTGTTGTTCATGCATGCATATAAATATATTGTCATTTGTACAGAGTTGGGTCATTTTCTGATTGTTTGATTGACTGCTCTAAACTTCAGAGCAATGACTTTTCCTTTTCCTTTTCCTTTTGAGAAGACTGCTTTCCTTGGCAGTAGCTGCCAATCCTTGCAGGAGGGTTAGTTGCAGTGAATTGTAGTTATAAGCTCCTGTAGTTCACATTTCCATAAGATGACGTCGAGGATGACTAAAACATCCAGGTTTCTTGTTTCGATATTCAGGCTTTAGATTCATAGTCCTGAAGGCTATTTTAGTTTATAAAACGGATTCTCTAATATCAAACAACAATGTAGCAAAATGCAGCAATAATTGGATTCTGGAAAAGTGAGGAATGTTTGCAATAGAACCACACCTCATTGGAAACCAGGATAGATAAACAGGACATGTCATTCAGTGATTTTGCTGATCGGATTTTGCTGGTTTCTGGCATCAATGAAAGCCAATTCACACCTGAAAACTCTGCTGAAATCTTCCTAAGGTGTTCGCTGCATCAGTGGATGTTTTCTGCTTTAGCAAAATTCAACTGTTCCCTGGCCATTTAAGTGAAAATCCATGCTCGCTCATGCTGCCTCTTGACAGACTTCTTAATCTCTGCCAGAATTGTCTTCTTCTTCCTGTAGTCAAAGGTCCTGAAATCGAGTGCCTTTTGAAGTACCCATGCTCCTCCTCAAGTCCCTCCGCTGTAGTGAACAAGCCTGATGTGGATAATGGCAGGGGGTGAAGGGATTGTGAAGCTTCTATAATCTCACCTGAAACTCTAATTTTCCTGCTATCTACATCAGTTGGAAGAAGACTCTCATGGCTACAACTTCTCGATCGCTCCAAATTTGTTTCATCAAACTCATTACAAACGAGCTTCAAAGCCTGTACTACTTCACCCATGAAAGGTCTGTGAGATACTTCCGGCTGCACGCACATTGATGCAATTGCTGCCACCTTGAACATAGTATCAAAGGAAATGCTAGTCTTTATAGCTGGGTCTATTATTGTTTCCAACCCCTCCTTGCTTATGAGGAGAGGTCGAGCATAAGCAACAAGATTTTCTTGACCTGGTGGTTGCGACAGGTCAACAGGTTTTCGTCCTGTCAGGAGTTCAAGGAGGACTACGCCATAGCTGTAAACATCGCTCTTCACAAGAAGATGTCCTGTCATTGCATACTCCGGAGCCAAATAACTTGGAAGAGCAAAAAAGTTGAATGAGAAACGTTTTCAACGAGAAAGAGTTCAAAATTGCTTTCTTAGTTGCGTTAAAAGAAACATGAACATTAAGTTTAAGAGTTTTCAGGAAGTATCAAGTGTATGCGGTAGCGTACCCAAAAGTTCCCATAACATGAGTTGAAATGTGCTTGCTTCCATCATCAATTGCTGCACGAGCCAAGCCAAAATCTGAAACTTTAGGTGTAAAATCATGCTCTAGCAAGATGTTACTGGACTTGAAGTCTCGATGTATAACTCGAGGACTCGAGTCTTCGTGCAGATAGGCTAAGCCCCGAGCTGCACCGAGGGCAATCTTCATTCGGGCATCCCAGTCTAATGGACCAGTTTCTTTGTCAACTCCTGGAAGAACACAACAGGAATGCATTGAAAAAGCATTTCTCAAAGAAATCAATGATGCATTCTAGAAAATGAAAAAGAAACAACCATTATGGTTAAACTTTGGGGTCAACTCTTACGATTTCATGAATTTATGATTCTTTCTACACTTAACAAGTTGACTAGGGTACAAAATCATAAAAGCATTTCTGATTTTACGATTTTACCAGTTGACTATTTTCATATTATTTACAAATATGAAATTACTTATTATATTAAGAAAATAGATAATTATATCACAATTTTTAACCTAATAATATTGTACAACTTCAAGAGTCAAAAAAAGGATTCGAGTCTATGAAACCTTTATCAAGTCAGGGTTAAACTAGCCAGTTAAACAAGCTCGGAAGCAACCCAAGTTTAAATGTTGGTTTACCATGTAAATGAGACTCGACGCTTCCATTTGGAATAAGTTCATAGACTAGGCAGCGAGTATGCTCTTCCGTGCATATACCGATCAACTTAACTAGATTTCTGTGATGCAGACGGCCAAGCATTTCAACTTCGGCCAAGAACTCACGGCCACCATGATGATCATCCCTCTTTAAAACTTTCACAGCCACCTCCCTTCCATCATCCAACTTGCCACGGTACACAACACCAAACCCACCCTCACCGAGGATCCTAGAAGAATCAAAGTTATTAGTTGCCCTGTCCATATCATTCAGGGTGAAAACCTTGACAGATCCTGTATATGTCATGGCACTAGAACTAAAGGACATTGATGAAGAACTTGGCATTCGTCCATAAGTAATTGGTGCAGCAGTTCCTGAAAAAGTGTAGGCATCAATTTATACCTTAAATTTAACTATGTATAAACTTAAATTGCTACAAGAAATAAGAATTGATGGGCAATACTATGATAACTGAAAAATGCAAGGTTAATAGAAAACATCATCAGAAAGGTCAGGAAGTGACACATTAAGCAGTTTGGCAAGTTTTACAGAAATAAGTTCGAGTGGGAAAGCAAATTGGAACAAGTAAGGTGATAAAAATAGTTATACCTGATGGTTTTGCAGGGGGGGCAAGAGAGGATTGAGAAACTTTCTCAGCTTGATGTGGACAATTTACAAATTTCAACAGCAAAAACCAGGAAATTGCCAAACATATAACCAGTGCAGTAACAGAAGAGAGAACTATTACAGTTATCATGCCTCCACCAATCCTTTCCTTTTTACTCCTTGGCACAGCAACTCCTAAGGGTTTATTTGTCATTCCATTATTGTCATGGCTAGAATATGGTTCATCATCTTCGTTAGAACTGCTAAACGGTGAAGGTGGAGAGGGTGGAAGACCTACAGTTGGAGAAAGCTTCAAAAGTGAGAACCGGATGCATAACACAGAGCTTCAAAAGCAAGAAGGATCAGAATACAACCTGGATAGTGCACATATATTACATCATATGCACCGAACAGGGTAGGCTTTATAACAACCTGTCTGTTCCAAAATTTCTTGTAGATCGATAATGCGGTATTATCAGCAAATTTTACTCCCTTCGGTACCAGGTTGATGAGAACTGTGCTCTTCTCTAGCTGCTGACTAGCTACATTTGCTCCCATTATGCGGACTTGGCTATGGTTTAGTGCAACATTGGCTGCAATTTCCTCAGCCAACTCGGTTACCAGAGTGAAGAATGTGTATATCGGAACACCAATTCGGAGCTTAACTTGAATGGGAAATACACACCCACAAAATGTCCCTGGGGGCGTATAAGTAAATGGTTCCGTGCAGGTTAACGATGCACAATCTACAAGATAAATCAAATTTGTAAGACATAATTAATAGATGTAAAGCGACAAGAACTGAGTATATGTTTACCTCCCATTGGAGGTGGAGGTGGTAGAGACATAATTTGGGATGGTTGCGGAGCCTTCACCTTCTTCAAGTAAGAGCCCAATGGAGATGCCGCAGGAGGATAAATGGGCACTTGCGTACAGAAAAGATAATCTCAGTCAAGTACTGTTTAACAGGCGTGGTAAATGAAGTAGTGAAATCCAAGGTTGAAGCAAATATAGCAGTCTTCCCATACTATTAAAGTGGATTGAATGACCGTTCGGTGATAATGCAGGTGGAAGAGAACCCCAGCTCATTGATGAAGGAGGCAAGGAGTGGAACGTAGGAGCTGAAGGAGCTACACAAATAATATAAAAGTTCGCTCAGAACTTCTATTGCTTGTATGATAGAACAAGTAGAGTTAGGATTGTTCTGGTTAACGCATCATACCGATCAGGCTATAACTTGGATGAGGATTGAGCCGAGATGGTTCAAGAGTTCTGTGATGATTCCTTGCATGATAATGTTTTCCATGACTTGCAATTGAAGATGCACGACCATGTATGGGCTTCATTGGAGGACTTGGAGGTGATGGTGTAGAAGGTGGAAGTGCAATGCTTGAAGGCCTAACAGCGCTAGGTGGATGAGGGACTGCAATCAGAAAAGAATTCCAATCATTCACAATGTTGTGCGCAAAATTCCATCATAACAAATTGTATTCCTTCACAAATGAAAGGCAAGAATTATCTCAGACATTTAGTTGGAGATCGATCTCTAAATGAGGAAATGTGGGATGGTCTGTTGGGTGGTAAGTTCCCTGGCTTTCCATGTCTGCTTCTGCCGAAGCTGGAAGGAGAATGTTTAACAGAAAAAGCAGCAACTGTTGCAAAGAACATAAAAAGATTTACTAACAATAATAAAAAAAAAACCATATAACAAAGTAACTCGGATATGCCAACTTCCATTATCATACTGTTGATTTCTACCAACTGGTCCTGTCAGCTTACAACAGAACACGGAAAAGCACTATATCATCATATGAAGATATAAAAGAATTAACTTCATTAGCCAGAGGAACAGGTTTAGGAAAATCAATAATTCTTAGATTACAAATCAACAATTATTGAATTAATCAAATCATGTAACTTATATTTAGATACTGACATTAAATTGATGTATGATTATTAAAAAGCTCTACATATGGTGGAAACATTAATTCCATGCTCTACCAGGAACCATTTCTGGAACTGCATGTCTGTTCTTCATGTAAGAAAATTAAAGATTGATGACAGAAACAACTACTCTCCACAAGCCAGATTCCCAAATTCAGTAAATTCAGAATCTTTATAGGGAAAACAATGATCAAAATGCAAGAACTAGGGATCAAGAGTAATTCAAAGGTACGAAGGAAAAAAAAGCCAACTCAAATGGATAAACAGAATTAAGCCCTCATTACCGGCAGATCCAAAAACAGAAAAAGCAGAGACGACCACCAACAAAAGAATCGCCTGCATCCCCATTTTCATAGCTGATAAACAATACAAAAAAGGGTGAAGAAAAACTATCAAGATCTACCAAGTTTCAGACCCAGATAATGTGAACAGAAAAAGAGATAACTGAAACAGAGTAAAATAAACTGGAATAGCATCTGAAAGCAAGAACATAAGTATTACTTAAAGAAACAACTAAAGAAATGAGACCACAAGAAAAGAAAAGAAGACCCACATATAGTGAAAGAGAAGTAATGAGAGGAAGGCAACAGAAAAAAAAAAAAAAGAAATCAGGAAGGAGAAGACTGGATGATGAGAGAAAAAAAAACAGAGATGATTAGGTGGCAAAGAACCTCAAAAGTTGAACTACCTTCTGAACAACTGTAATTTGCAGAAGCTAAAGGGAAACAACAATGAACAATGGTAGTATAGTATAAAATAATTTTGGGATTATTTCTTTAATATATTGTAGATGATTGAAAGGTTTACTACAACTGATCAAGCAAAAAGCAAGAACAGTTCATATTAAAAAACAAAAAACAAAAAAAGCAAGTAGGTGACATTTTCGAGTAAGAAGATTGGTGTAAAAGACACAGTGAGTGAGATTGTTATAAAAATAATAATGATGATGATGATGATGGAGAGGTGACATCATTGGTTGAAAGTAAGAGAAAAATGCCCAAGAAATCGTTGTTTGTGGGATCTGCTTACTTCATATTCATTCTAATGGTGGGAATTTGATCATCCTTCTTGCATTATTGCTATGATATTTTGTTGAGAGAAGGAAGTGGGATTCTTTTAACTCCAAATCTATGTAATAAATAGTTAATCATGAGGTTTGAGCTTTTATTATCAGATATAAGAATTTTTTGATCAAGAAACCCGATTAAGTAATAACTATCAATTAAGTAATAACTACCAAGATGGAGAAATGGACTTGTGTGGGTGGCATAATTAAGCATAGATGTGTTATAGAAATATGATGAGAATGGATTTAGGTAATTGGAAAGGAGGAGGATCTTAGAGGAGAGGAGAGGCTCGATTATCAAACACTTATTCCAAATTATACCCAACACTTGCTAAAAGTGTACTCTCATTGTGTATTACGCGGGTCCCGCTTTAGACATAGTTGGTTGGTATTTTTTTGGAATGCACTCTCCATATCCTTATCATTATTATTAATTTCTTTTCATGTTAACCTTTTTCTTTAACTGAATTTCCCATCTCCCATCCCATCATTTATATATTTTTTTATTTTTTTATTTTTTATTTCAATATACAAAAATATTTTTAATTTAACTATTAGTGTAAAACTGTATATATATTTTTTAAATAATATAATTATATTAATACAAAAAATAGTAAATAATTTGCTTATCAAATTAAAAGGAAAAAGAGGAATAAGATTTTACAACTGTACGCTGATAAAAGTGAAAAAAGTGTCGGTGAATTTCTTTCCCCTTTTTTTTATTTTTTATTTTTATTTTTTTAGTGGTGAAAATCCACGTAAGCCTTGGGTATTATAGAAACTGCGGATTTTGTTATTATATATTAACAGGCCTATTTACATGCCAACCCACATTTTTCTTTAATTTATCAGTACAAAAATATCAATTTGGTTATTTTATTTATAATTTTTTTATAAAATTTATATCTGATTTAAATTTTTTAATACTCGAACCATTAAATTATCAAATTATATCAAAAAAAACAATATTATTATTATTATTATTATTATATATCTTAAAGATTTATAAAAATGATAGGTTTTCTGTTAAAAGTAATTATTTTAGAATAAATCTATAATGAATTCATATTAAATTAAAAATAACTAATAATAATAATAATTTATTTTATAACTTTTTTGAAAAGTGGGATTTTTTGGAATTTTTTAAAAATTCCGGTTCGTAAATTATAAGTAGGTTAAAAACCACACTAGTAGCAAGCACTCATAACCCAATTATTATTTGACACGTGTGTGTGCTGGGAGTAGATCTTCTCCGTTGCCCTTCCCGAGATCTGATGTTCCCTTGTCCTCCCCACATCGGAAAGACTCCTTTCGAGCAATTTCCTAAAATGGTGTAAATAATTTAAAAAATTATTGATTTGGTGTGAAAAAAAAATATTTCCCGATTTGATGTGTTTTTCTAGTTGGCCGCCGGTTTCACCAGCGGCCAGATGACATGGCTACATGTGGAGACAGGTGACGACAGGTGGCGAGCAGCTGGAGATAGGTGGCGAGCAGCAAGAGTTGGCCGCTGGTTTAACCAGCGGCCAACTTTCGGACCCTGCAAGATTCCTGACATCTGCCACACTGACTTGGCCGCTGGTCTCAGTAACGGCCAAGTGGCAGCCTATCCCCTACCCCCGAGCCCCCCTCCCCTCTGCCAACATTCTCCCCCTCTCC
>CANYBF012297110.1:0-16992 GCA_948192965.1 Dalechampia spathulata
TTCGTTTTGACGGGTTGTATTAAATACCTGAATATCATTTCTTTATCACTTTTTATTCGAGCGGGTTGTATATAAATGCCCGCATTTTACTTTTCTGTTTTTACTTTCCTGCTTTTATTCCTGCCTTTACTGCTTTCCAACGTGCTAAATGTTTTATCTGCTATATTACCATGAAACCGAACTTAATTCTACTTCAACCTAAAATTGCCTGCTACTTGCCTTTTCATTAAAATCAGATAAAGTGAATATAATAATATGAAATATGAATAAAATTGAAATCCCGAACCCAACTCTGAAGAAATTCGGGCTGCTTTCCAACACAGGAAGGCTCGGGTTTAATTTCCAACACATGGCAAATGGGCCCAGAAAGTGGCAAATAGCATACCAAGTGTATTGCCTCAAGTGAGACAGGGAATCAGGCGCATTCTGTGCGTATAAAATACCCTAAAATAAGCGAAAGTGGGAAGCGGGCCCCACTAGTGTTTAGTGGGTCCCATCAGTGCGGTAAGCCTAGAAATGTGGCATTCAGAGTGTCGCGAGATACTCATTTCATATGGTGACTGCGTAACATATTCTGTAAGCATAGAATACGCAAAATTAATTAATTGGGGAAGTGGGCCCCACTTGGATACTATTCATAGTGAATAGTAACCTAGGCCCAAAATGCAATATTTTGCATTCTGTGTATCCTACCACGCGTAGGTAGATGTGAAATGTATTCTGTAAGCACAGAATACGCAGAATAAGAACTAAGAGCTGTGGGCCCCGTTAATATCCTAGGTGGGCCCCACAGCGTAGTGGACCTGGAAAATGGCATTTGTGATGCCAAATGCTGTGCCTTATGTAAGGCGACTCGGAAGTGTATTTTGTAAGTACAGAATACACAGAATGGACAAATGGGGGTAGCAGGTCCTACGGATCCTTAGTGGGCCCCACAGCACAGTGAGCCCAGGGAATGGCATTTGTGATACCAGTGCGTTGTGCCTTGTGTAAGGCAAGTGGGAATGGTATTCTGTAAGTACAGAATATACAGAATAGGCAAGCGGGGGCGGCGGGCCCCACAGATATTTAGTAGGCCCCACAACGCAGTGGGCCCAGGAAATGGTAATTGCGATGCCGATGTGTAGTGTCTTGCGTAAGGCACTCAGAATTGTATTCTGTAAGTACAGAATACAAAGAATAAGCTGATGGGGGCTGCGGGCCCATTGGCTACGTAGCATTTCAAGCAATTTGCCTTACGTAGGCAACAGGGAAGGGTGTTCCATGCGCACAGAACACTCAGAATACGTGGTGGGTCCCGCTAGGCGCCATGGTGGGCCCCACTAGTTTCGAAATGTTCTATACACCAGAACACACAGAATAAGACACAAAGGTCTACCCACATAATTTGGATAGATACTGGGGACTAAATCCTAATCGAATTAGTATAAATCCTACATTACACGAGGGTGAAAAGTCAGGGTCTACAGTATTACTATCATGTTTTATATGATTTCTGCTTCGATTTGATTTCGTGTATCATGTTCATGATTTTGTATTTTGCATTTGTTCCTCGTTATATGTTTATTGTGATTTTTAAAGGAATAGCACGGAGGATTAGGGCGTTGAATCGGTTTTCGGACCCAGGACTCAAACGAAACCCTAACTCGGTGAAACACGGGAAAACGGTCGGGCACGAACTTCAAGTTTTTATGCTTTCTTTCATTTTTGGCGGGTTGTATTAAATACTAGAGTTTTGTTTCTTATTTATTGCTTTTCATTCGAGCGGGTTGTATGTAAATGCCCGTATTTTACTTCCTGCTTTTATTTCCTGCTTTTGCTTTCCGCTTTATTCATGCTTTACCGCTTTCTTACGTGCTAAATGCCTTTATCTGCCTTATGCCATGAAACCGGACTAAACTCAACTTCAACCTAACTGCATGTGATTTGGTTTTCATTAAAATCAGATAAACTTAATATAATAATATGGAATACAAATAAATTCGAAATCCCGAACCCAACTCTGAAGAAATTCGGGCTGCTTTCCAACACAGGAAGGCTCGGGTTTAATTTCCTGGTTCGTTTAGTTACTCAATCGAGATGGCTAGATGAATTGGGTGGTGACTCCACAATATTTCTCAACGCGATCTTTCTAAGTCTTGCATGATTAACCGGGGATTCGTCACTCGGGAGCAAGCACTACGGCATCTCACGCCGAACAGCGTGCAGCACTCCCGTGTCTGGGATGTGCTACTCCTCACAGTGGTGACTCCACTGGGGACGTTGATCTAGAGATTTTGATTCGAAAGATTCTGTATTATTATATTCACTTATCATATTCTTAATGAAAACATTTTTATTTTAGGTTGATAGTTCTATATTGCACGACATATCTGCATTTCCCCTTTGGTCCCTTTAACCCCGACCGCTAGGTCATGTGAGCACCCTTGACTTCCTACATAAGTCATGGGGTTTATATGACTTGCATAAGTCACTCATCACCTGGTACTGTTGACCGCCTCATTTGCGATTAAATCTGGCGGAAGGTACACTTAGGGGTGGGAACCTTTTTAGCCGAACCGAAAATGACTTACACACAGCACGTTGTAACCCTAGATACAATTTCCCTAGGACCCCGTGTCTTATTGCTTATGTTTTGATCAAACTTGAACCAAATGTGTTCTGATTAAACCCTAAAATAAAACCTTACCCGCCTCATCATGATTTGAACTTTTAGGGTAAGTTCATTTTATTTCAAGTTTAACCTTAACACATCTTTTCATGTCTTGCGCGCTAAAACCTGCCCCAATTCGCGTCAATTGTGAGCCAACGCTCATTTGACAAAATAATCCATCAATTATGAGTCAACGCTCATTTGGTGGAATAACACAATGATTTGGTTAAACCTTGAACGAAACCCTATTCATTTGGATTCCCGAAGATCCACGAGAAGAACAAGTTCATTTTGTTCAAAGATTAACCATATCATAACATGGATTCACATTGCAACCTTGTCAAAATCATTGGAATTGTAAGCCAATGCTTGTTTCCAACAGACTTACCAATTATGAACCAAGGTTCATTTGATAAAATTTTGACACAACCCGACTTACCGACTTCAGTTCAATTTGATCACATGATACGCTACATTCATGCACGAGTGTTTTTATGCATCTGGAAATTCAATTGAAATCTGGACGAGAGCCCACCTAGGAAATTGACCTGCCAAATATCTGTGGTGTTATAAGTTCGGAAGGGAGGGAGGCATGTTTATTTATACCATGTTCTAACCATTTTGTGTTTTTCTGCCAAGCACGCATACATTCATCACTACTAACAAATTTTTGTGGTAGCCATAACATTATACTATTTATAGATAACATTTTAGGTCATCCATACATTCTATGTGATGCATTCTTCATTCATTCATTCAAATACATTCTTACATAGGCACCTCATGCTAAAAAATTCTTTTAAAGCCTGCATCATAGGCACTCTTTGGGTTAGAGATTCTTAGGGAAGACTCATATGGGCTGACATTCCTGTTACATCTACATCTATTTCTACATCCTCATCATTTGCATCCACATCTACTTTAGAGATGGCACAATCGAACACACCGGGCATTGATGAGATAGTTGCTAGGGTCACCGAAGAGCTGCTTCAGGGTGATTTCGTTAAAAAGCTGCAGGATCAGATCAGAAAGTTCATGATTGAGAAATGGGCTGAGTTACAGTCGGGTGCAGGGGATTCATTTGGAAACCATCGCATTGATGATATAGCTACTGAGGGCCATAATTCTATTACTGCTTCTAGGAAGGGGAAGAGGGTAGTTATTGATGACCCCAGTAATGACTACATTGATCTAGAGGAAGCTATCCCTAAGTTTCCCGCTGCTGCTGAGACTGGAGTGATTGATGCTATAGAGCCAGATTGGGCTCAGGCTATTGATGAGAAGCTGGGACAATTTCAGAACTTACTGAGACAGCAGGGAGTACTATCAAGATTTGGTATAGATGACGAGTTTGCTATCGATACTATCGGGCCTCTTCCTGATAACTTCAAGATGCCTGATCTGCCCAAGTTCAGTGGTAAGGGTGATCCACGTACTCACCTTAAGCAGTTCTTGCTTTCTATGAGTACAGTATCGGTACAGAGAGATATGGTGCCGAGATTCTTTCCGCTCTCGTTGACTGGTGCCTCCATGACATGGTACCATGCTCTAGAGAGACAAACCCAGGATAGTTAGAAGGGTTTGTGTGAGGCTTTCTGCGCTCAGTATGGATTTAATGCTGGAGTCGAGACTACTCTGGCTATGTTGGAGATGGTGAAGCAACGGTCAGGAGAGTCTTTCGCTGACTATTTAACATGCTAGATGAACACTGCTACCTTACTGAAGGCTAAGCTGATGAAGTCGGACATGATTGCCAAGTTGGTGGCTAGCACATTACCGGTATATTTGAAGAAGATGCAGTTTCACTCATACCGCGATTACAGTGATGTACATGCCCTAGGGATCAAGGTAGATCAGGCCAAGGCTGAGAAGAAGAAAGATAGTTTTGCTACACAGAAATTCACATCTGGGGGCACTTCTAGGCCCCAATTTGTTCAGCAACCAGAGAGGAAGGTGGTACAGGTCAACAGCCTAGAACAGCCACAGAAATTCTTGAATCTTGGCACCTCCATGTCCAAAATTTTTAGCAAGCTGCAGAAGGAAGGGTTGCTCATTCCGTTTCCTGCTAGAAACAGGCCTACACCGCCAGGTACTGATAAGAGTCTATTCTGCCAGTTCCACCAATATCATGGGCATGATACAGATAACTGCAGACTGTTGAGGATCAGAATATAGAATCTGATTGACTCTAGCAAGATCGTGGATCCAGAGAAGAGGGGTCCAAGTACGAGGAAGAATCCACTGCCGAACTACAACAAGACACCGCATTCTTACGCGGTATTGACTGAGAGGCATTGGTTTGAGGAGGAGATTATAGGGAATGTCACAATGATCATTGAGACTGAGAAGGAGAAGACTGCCAGGTTGGCCGCTAAAGCTGTTTTGATTCAGGAATTTCAGAAGTCCCGCCATCTGAGTTTAGATATTGCTACTACTACTGTTATGGTGATTGACCCGTTCTTGGATTCTGACAAATTGGGGACGGATGAAGAGCTTGTTCTAGAACATGTTTTCGATCCATTCGGGGAAGATGACAACACATCGACGGATGAGACTGCTCCGTCGCAAACACATGGTACATGACTGACTGATTTAGGGGATGAGACTACTCCCTTGAGTTCTGCATGCATGACAGATGAGACTGCTCTGTCAAAGCTCAATCAGTTGATAGGTTTACAGGATGAGACTGCTCCCAAGAACTCTGATGCCAAGACATGGATTTCTCGGGTTTCATCATCAACCCAAAAGATTCATATTTCTCTGGAAGATGAGGCTGCTCTTCCAAGTACCAGTCATGTAACTCAAAGTGGTTGGGTATATCAACCAGAGATTGTGCGACAAAAGGACAACAAGAAAGGGGTTAAGACTGCACCCCCAACCAAAGCCAATCTGGTTCTGGAACAGCTCAGGCAGATGAATGCTAACATAAGTTTGTGGTAGCTATTGATGTGCTCAGATGAACATCAAAAGGCATTGGTAGAAGCCTTGTCTATGGTCACTGTCTCAGCAACTATATCTCCAACAGATGTGAGTGGTTTATGGAGTAAAGATAGAGTGCCAGAGGTGATGCAGCTTAGGGTGGCTAGCAGTAAGGATTCCATCATTTTTTCCGATGAAGATCTGCCTACTGATGGATCGCTACACAATAGGGCTTTGTTTATTTCCATTGAGATCTTGGGCCGGAACACCTCCTGTGTAATGGTTGATGATGGGTCTGCCATCAATGTATGCCCGTACAGAATGCTGAACATGTTGGGTATTCGGGAAGAGGATTTAGTGGTTTCAGACATTGTCATCAGAGCGTATGATAACTCTAAGCGGAAAGCCTTTGGGTCTTTCACTGCTGTGGCTTCAGTTGGTTTGATTCAGTCTACAGTGGAGTTTACTGTACTTGACATCCTTGTTACCTTTGCCATGCTGCTAGGGCATCCTTGGTTTCACCCGTTTAGGGGTGTCCCCTCTACAGTCGACCAGAAGATCAAGTTTCCTACGGAAATGGGGGTTGTCACTATACCAGCAGCTTTAGATTTGATATGTTCCTCCTTATCCATCAGTTTTCCTGAGTTGAGTAGATTTCAGGTTTCAACAATCTATGAAGATGAAGTCAGTGCTTTCATTGCATCCCAGTTCGCCAGGATGGGATTTCTACCAGGGGCCGGACTTGGATGACATCAGTAAGGTATATCTAAACCCCTTTCCTATATGGGGCAGGCACATACCAAATACGGGTTAGGCTTTGATCCAGAGACCATGGAAGGAAGAGAGGGCCAAGAGATGGTGTTCGTGAAAGAGTCAACCAGTTCTGCTACAAAGGGGTCAGCCAGTTCTACTGATGAGATGCTTTTGGCTGATATCGAGAAATTGATCATAGGGTAGGTCACGGTACTAAAAGCCACTACTGAAGAAAAGGGCAAGGCAAAGATGTTTGAGGAGGATGCAAGCCAGCCGACCGGTGATACTGATGTGACTCTTGATGTATCTGATGAGCTGAACTTGTCTTTCATTTTTGAAGAGGATGTAACACTGAACAAAATTAATACAATAAGATCAGAACTTGCTTACTTGTGTGATATTTATTTTGATTCTAGCATGCATACACATCATAATGACATGAGCATATTTGATATCAATGTTGCATCCACATATACATTTAATTTAGGCACTGAAAAAGATCCTTGATTAATCAATTTGTCTAATGCCTTGACTATCGACGAGCAAAAAGAAATTGAATCAGTACTAAAAAGACATGAAAGGGCTTTTGCTTGGTCATACGAAGACATGCCAGGAGTTGATAGACAGATCACAGAGCACCGAATCCTGACATTCCCCGAGGTCAGGCCGGTGAAGCAGAAGTTGAGACGTCTCAGACCGGAATGGGCACAAAGGGTGAAAGAGGACATTGCCAAATAGATTGCTGCAAACTTTCTTAAGGTTTTTGAGTACCCTACTTGGCTTGCTAACATTGTGCCAGTAGCGAAGAAGGACGGGAGAGTTTAGGTTTGCATGGATTAAAGAGATTTAAATAAGGCATCACCGAAGGATGATTTTCCGCTACCACACATTGATGTTCTGGTAGACAGTGCGGCGGCCAGCATCATGCAATCATTTACAGATGGGTTTTCCGGGTACAATCAGATTATGATGGCAACGGTTGACAAAATCAAGACTGCTTTCATTATAGAATGGGGGACATACTGTTACAGGGTAATTCCCTTCGGCCTGAAGAACGCTGGTGCCACTTATCAGCGGGCAACTACCACTTTGATACACAACATGATGCATAAGGAGGTGGAGGTATACGTAGATGATATGATGGTCAAGTCTCCGACCAGGGAATCTCATGCTACAGCACTCGAGAAGTACAATCTGAGGCTGAACCCAAAGAAGTCTGTATTTAGGGTAACATCTGGGAAGCTATTGGGCCATATGGTTAGCAACAGAGGGATTGAGATCGACCCTGACAAAATCAGAGACATTCAGGAGATGCCAGCTCCTAAAATCGAGAAAGAGGTATGAGGATTTATGGGGAGATTACAGTACATCAGCCAGTTCATTGCGAAGCTCACCACGATCTGTTAGCCGATCTTCAAGCTCTTAAGGAAGAAACAACCGGTTGTGTGGGATGAAAACTATTAGAAGGCCTTCGAAGCAATCAAGAGGTATCTGATAACACCTCTAATCTTACAGGTGTCAAAAGCTGGTATTCCCTTGATTTTGTATTTGGCGATCAAAGAAGCATCTCTGGGGGCAATGATGGTTTAAGAAGATGAGGCCGGTCTTGACCATTCGGTCTATTATCTGAGCAAGAAGCTTCTAGAGTATGAGACAAGGTACAGTCAAGTCGAGAAGTTGTGTGTAGCTATGGTATGGGTTACGTGGAGATTGAGGCATTACTTCCAGAGCTACAGAGTCCGGATTGTGACTAAGGAGGACCCAATGCCCTATCTGTACAACGCACCATCATTGGTCGGGAAGTTGGCAAAGTGGTTGATTTTGCTATCTGAATTCGACATTGAGTATGTTTTGAAGAAGGTGATTAAGGGTTGAGCAATAGTAGAATTCCTAGCGCTGCAACAAGTTGAGGGAACTGATCATTGGGAACTCAAATTTCCTGATGAGCATTTGGACATGATTAATCTAAACAGCTGGAGGATGTATTTTGATGGAGCCGTGAACAGACTAGGTGCTAGAGTTGGTGTAATACTGGTCACCTCCGTGGGTGAAATCATTCCCATGGCAATGAAGCTGGAGTTCTCAATTACCAATAATATGGCAGAATACAAGGCATGCATCCATGGTATCGAAGCCCTGATTGCATTGAAAGTTAAAGAAGTCGAGATTTATGGTGATTCACTCCTAGTCATGCAGCAGACTAAAGCCAAATGGGAGGTTAAAGAAGAGCGCCTAAAGCCTTACTCAGTTAACTTGAAGGGTTTGCTCCAGACGTTTACTCGATGCCAGTTCATTTATTTGCCACAGGGTGAAAATCAGATGGCGGACGCCCTTGCAACACTCGCATTCATGTGGGAAGGGCCTAAGGAGTCTTTGATGCAGCTGCTATCTTTGATAACATCCAGAGCCCCATGCCACTCACATCCGGTGGTGATGATGATTGAAGCATGTGAGAACGAGTGGTTTGCGGACATTCTGAGATTTCTGAAGGAAGGAAGTTACCTTGAAGGCACTTCAAAGTCTGATCAGAAGACAATCCGGTGGCTTGCTTGTCAGTATTTGTTATTTGGGGATGATCTGTACTGGAGAACAGCGGATGGGTAACATTTACGTTGTGCCATAAAGTCAGAAGTGCAACAGTTGATGGAAGACATTCATGTCGGCCTATGCGGTGCTCATATGAATGGGTACATTTTGTCTAAGAAGATTCTAAGACAAGGTTTTTACTGAACTACCATGGAATCTGACTGTATTAAGTTTGTAAGGCACTGTAAGGAATGCCAGATTCATGGAGATCTTAAGCATATGCCTCCGACCGAGCTACAAAGTTTGACCTCGCCATGGCCTTTCTCGGCCTGGGGAATTGATATAATTGGCAAGATACATCATCATGCTTCTAATGGGCATTATTTCATAGTTGTTGCCATTGACTACTTTTCCAAGTGGGTGGAAGCAGCTTCATTCAACAAACTGGGGGCAGAACAGATGGCTCAGTTTATCGAAAGGGATATTATCTGCAGATACGGAGTGCCTCATCATGTTGTGACTGATAACGGAGTACAGTTTCAAAGTAGAACTTGGGACTTATTAGCAGTGTATGGCATTGAGCATCACAAGTCTTTGCCTTATCGCCCACAGGCTAATGGCACTGTAGAAGCTGCAAATAAGAACATGAAGAAGATCCTGGCCAAGATGTCGGTAAGCTATAGGGAATGGTCTGAGAAAGTACCACTGGCACTTTGGGGTTACAGAATGATAGCTAGGACATCAATAGGGATGACTCCTTATTCTCTGGTATATGGTATAGAAGCTGTCTTGCCAGTTGAACTGAAAATGAAGAGTCTCAGAGTTGGTTTGGAAGCTGAGATTCCTGAATTCGAATGGCGCAGGGAGAGGTATGAACAGTTGGCTAGAATGGATGAACAGAGACTTCGAGCTCTCTTTCACATGTAACTATATCAGAGACGTATAGCTCAGGCATTTAACAAGAAGCTGCACCCATAACTACTGAAAGTGGGTGACTTAGTGTTGAAACAGTGCAGAACGGCAATCTCTGATCCTCGGGGAAAGTTCCATCCGAACTGGGAAGGCCCCTTTGTCATCAAGAAAATTGTATCTAAAGGTGCCATGAAGCTTACTGACATGGATGGCAACGAGTTCTCAGAACCACTCAACAGGGATCGCCTAAAGCTCTTTCATGTCTAGCCCGCTGAGATCCACTCGGGTTCTCAGGCAAAAGTTAGGGTTTCCTTGGAAAAAATGAATGAAACTGAAAAAGCTCGCTGAGTCGAAAACCCAAAGGGCAGCTTAGGCAGAAGTTAGAGCAAAAGAAGCCCGCTAAGCTGAAAACCCAAAAATGGGCAGTTCAGGCAAAAATTAGGGCAGAGAGTCAGGTTGATTAATGAGAAAACCATTTGTGGCTGATTAATCACGATGGTTAAGGTGTTAGACAGAACGGTGCTCATTTTAAATGTACATGAAAATGCAACATGATCATCTTATATACTGATGCCATTTTGGTTTGTATGCATAGTTTGAATTTGAATAAGTTCATTCATTTAATGTAAGTTCTGGTAACTTTATCATTACAAAAAGTTACTATTCTTGGTTTCTCTCTCTATAGTACAGCTCCTTGTGATAAACTTCATGGGCATCGGAATCAGACTTCTGTTGCAGCAGCGCTATCCATTAGCGGTAATGGATAGAAACTCCAAATAAGGTAGAATTGTGATACAAGGTTAGCTCCCTATGAGCCTATATGTGCACCAGGTGATCCAGGAACCTCTGTGTCATGCCTGCTCCCTCAAACACAGGCAATCTAGCAGGAATGAGCTGCGGAGACCCGTACTGTCTGCATAAACATAAAGGCGCGTAGAACAAACATCTGAAAAGGCCTGCCAGTGGTACACAGTCTGCGTAGGTGGATATTGTGACATGCTTGATCCGCCACCAAGGGCATGTCCACCTAACTCTGTCGCCTGTCATTTGAGAGAGGTAATCCTGCCAATCTTGTGCACTGAGACTCGGCCACCCAGGAGATAACAGTCATCGTGACCAGAAGCTACGGGGCATATACTGGGTCAGCCTGCCTGAGGGGATCGCTAGTAATCCTAACTTCTCCTGTAACCAGATCTTTAAAAAAAAAGTGAATAAAAATGAATAAAAAGAGAAGGCTTGCTGAGTTGAAAACCTGAAAGGGTGGCTCAGGCAAAAATTAGAGTGACTCGCTGAATTGAATACCCAAGGGGGCAGTTCAGGTAAAAATTAGAATCACGGTAAAAATAAAACTCGATGAGCCGAAAAAATCACACGAGGTGACTCATGCAAAAGTTAGGGTATAGAAAAAACTCTCTTCTAAGTTGAAAACCTGAAAAGGCATCTTAGAACTGGTACCTGAAGAAGCAAAGGACTACCCCCTGAAAGATCCCCACCGGTATGTCGCATCTCGTCGAAGCCAATCAACGTCTCTGCTAGAATCAGTGGGTATGGATCTCGACCCTCGGTCATCTGGGCTAGAACGGATAGTATTCAGTGATGCACGCTGCCCCCAGGGTATATCAGTAAATATCAGCCAAGTGTGCAGAATTGGACTACTCGGACCCATCCGGGGCTAGAAAGGTCCTTCCCCTGGCAAGTCTCGATAAGGCTGGTCGAGATGAACTCCTGGCATGATGATAGATAGGGACGAGCAGCCATCAGTGATATGTTGAATAGAGAAATCATCTACTCGATAGCTTCATTCTCTAAAATATGAGGCACCATGAGTGGCATGTAGTCCAGTGAAGATCCTCCCATGATAGCTCTGAACTCCTCTGGTAAAGGATACATCTCAAAGTCCTGAATCTGAAAGACATGATCAACAGGGTCCCAGAAGCGAGCAGCAGCCCTCAGCAAGCCAGGATCCATCCTCATATGACAGTAAGCACTCATAGCATATAGTCCAAAAGACTCTAGCCTCTTCTAGTTAGGTGCAATCAACCCAGCCAGGAAGCCATCCAGTGGGTCTATCTTCCTTAGTATAGTCCCGGGACTGTCATCTATAGCCTGATCAGAATGACGAAATTGTAAATTAGGATTGATTACATTCATTCATTCATTCATGCATACTTGTAAAATGTTGCACAGATATTGAAACAGGAAAAGTTGAAAATCAAATAAAGTTCAATATTATTAAATAAAATATTTTTATTCTACTGAGACATTGGAAAGTTCAAAAACTTAAGAGGGAATTAAAGCTAAGCCTCATCGTCAGATCCCAGGCCCATATTAGCTCGCAAGGTAGCTACCTCCTGCTCCAGGCGGTCAATGTCTGCATGGGCACTGGTCATCTTTGCTTCATACTCTACCCAGACTCTGGCCAGCTCAGCCTCATGTTGGGCCCTCATGTTATGGACTTCATGGCGGTGCACATGGCTACTCTTAGTCCAGCCTACCCTGAAACCCTCCATCTGGTAGATGAGCCTCTCGTGGTCAGCTCATGGAACCTGTGGACAAGCAAGGTCAGAATCTTTGGGAATTTAAGCAAATTCAGAAAATTAAGTCAAGAACATACCAAGGTGCAATCCGCTGGGGTAAACTCCACCGGAAACGAAGGAAATGGTTTTGCCACATGAATGTAATCACTGAGATACTCGGCTGTCTGGAGTACCTGGAAAGAGGGCGGCGTGGTCAAACTCCTGATCCTATGAGCTGAAATGTCATCCGCTCACTCGACCAACCTCTCGCGTGGACTCTCCGAGTGGCGGCTGTAGAAGTCGAGGGTCCTGGACCACCGGTAGCAGACGAAGATCTAGCTGCAGGAGCCTGAGACTGCGGGTCTACCCTCACACCTGACATGAGGTGATCTCGGATAAACTATGGGTAATCTCCATCCTCTGCCAGAGCATCAATGGGTTGACCCACCAGAGCAGCTCTTAAATCCCTAAGGTAAAGATGGACACCCCAGAACATGTCCGTCAGAGGATCAACAGGAATCCTGCGGGTCCCCATACCCAGCTCTGATTTGAATACTCACTCGCCGAGGTACCACTCTTAGGACTCAAGGGACTCCATCAGCAGTCGGAGCCCATCCTTCACTCGAGCGACAATCAGGACGTCGGTAACCCTATCCTCCTCCCACAGCCAGGAGAGGTGAATCTGAAAGCAAGAAAGAATAGGTAACTATCAAAAAACTGAGTTAAAATTATAAACTAAATTTTACTTTTCTGGTTGTAGGTACGCATACCACATCCTCTGTTAAGGCACTCAGTCTAGCCCGCTGACGATCCAAATCTCTGACTGCACCAGTTCGGGGTCCAAACCAAGTATTGATCACAAGAAAAAGGAGGTCACACTCCCTCATATCGGCGGGTCCCTCACAGAAGCAGGCTCGGTAAGTATAGAGCTGCAAGTAAAATCAAGAGTCAAAAGGATGTTAGATGAAACCAGAAAGATCTATCAGATAAGGAGATCCAGACAAGTACCTCAATGATGGGCCAGAATCCCAATAGTTGGCTATGACCCCGACTGATACGGTCCATAGCTGCGTACAGATATGCTAGGGCAGGGGTACCCCAATCGAACTCTCTCACCCTGTCCAGGTCCCTGAGAGCCGGGAGGAACCCAAGGTGAGTAGTAGCACCTGACTCTGAGAATAGAGAGCTACTCAGGAAATACATCAAGAAGCTCCAGGCATAGTGGTCCTCAGCAATGCAATCCTCGGGCTGAGAACCCTTCGAACGATGGTACATGATGTCATAACTGATCCACCTGTCACCCCGAGGCTGTGGTGTCACCCTAAGCAGCTCCTCGATAAGAGCCTGGTCGCGTACGGAGATGTCCCTCAGAGGTAGCTTGAGTCCAATACATGACACTCCTGTCATCGCTGTGAAAATCGATGGAGTGATGGTAAACTCACCAACTGGAAGATGGAAGGTATGGGTCGTGTCCCACCACCTCTCTAGCATCGCAGTCAGCACTGACAGAATACTATGGGTCTCCCCATTGATAAAGCACCCGAGTAGAGGAGCGAATCCTGTTGCGTCTACTCTCTCTCTGACAGCCACTGGAAGCTCTCTGTACCAGCGACTGACACCGGAAAAATTCCTGGTGGTGGTGATGGCTCCTCGAGACTGGTCCAGCAAAATCACTCGATGAGTATTCTGACCTAATTCTATTTCTAAAATTTGTACATCCTAGGCATGTGTCTACTGTTCATTTCCAAATTTTTTTCATGCATTGAAAATTTAATTGCACAAAATCAAGACATTAAAATTAGGAAGCTTACCGATCTACTTGCCCGTTGGGACAAGTGAGACTCAGGGTCGAGCAACAGAGGGACCTGCTCTCCTCGCGTTAGCCCATAATGTGGGGTCTCAACACTCCTGTACCTGGAGGACTCGCACGGTCGTTGATCGACCATAATAACAGTGCTAAATCTAGAAACTAAGGTTGAGAGTGTTTAGGAGAGGTTTAGGAATCTGATTTTGTGTGAAATGAAGTTGAGAATGAGGTTTTGGACTTATATAGCAAACTTACCCGCTCGCACAAGTTTGGGGTCGATTTGGGTATATTACTTACCCGTTTCGCTCCCAAACATACCTGTACGGGTATGTTGCTGAAATTGACTTTTCTTGCTTATTTTGAGTATTTTTAGGATGCCGAGCAATTCTAAGGGCCTTAGGGGATGATCCTAACTCTCTGCAAACCCTGGAATCATCAATTCATAAAGAAGATCATGATCATCTTTTACTGATTCTATAATTTGTGATTACTGACTTCTGTTTCTAGCATACAGGTTGGACTGGATGAGATTGGCTCCAGTGCAACTTACAGCACACAGGTTGGACTGGATGAGATTGGCTCCAGCGCAACTTACAACATACAGGTTGGACTGGATGAGATTGGCTCCAGTGTAACTTTCAGCATACAGGTTGGTCAGGGTGAGACTGCCCCTACGCAACTTTACAGGTTGGTCTGGACGCGTGTGGCTCCAACGCAACTCTGCTGGCTATAAGTTAGTAAGATGAAACTACTCTTACGCAACTTACTTTTACCCGTACGAGAGGCAGAGAAAAGTCCTAAATGGTCTTTACCCAGGCACCTACTTTATTCCTGCTAGGTTGTGACCGCCTAGAGGATCCTCTCATTTCTTTTCACGGGTTGGTAGGACGCGCCACTCCTATGCAACTTCTCTCGCTAGATCATGACCGTCTAGGAGAGCTTTCACTTTTCATGGGTCGGTAGGATGCGTGGCTCCTATGTAACTTCTCTCACTAGATCGTGACCATCTAGGAGAGCTTTCACTTCACGGGTTGGTAGGACGCGCCGCTCCTATGCAACTTCTCTTGCTATATCATGACCGTTTAGGAGAGCTTTCACTTTTCATGGGTTGGTAGGATGCGCCACTCCTATGCAACTTCTCTCACTAAATCATGACCGTCTAGGAGAGCTTTCACTTTTCACGGGTTGGTAGGACGCGTCGCTCCTATGCAACTTCTCTCGCTAGATCGTGACTGTCTAGGACAGCTTTCACTTTTCACGAGTTTGTAGGACGCGCCGCTCCTATGCAACTTCCCATAGTACTTGTTGAGATCATGATTATCTCACATAGCTTCATTCCTTTTTCTTCCTCCTCAGTGGGGTTACCTAGCACGTTTACTTTTGTCTCCTAGTCTTATTTCTCCCTAGTGGATTTTCCTTTTCATTTTTAGTTCTTGCCATCTTATTTTACATTCCTGCCTGTCCTAGTGCTCCTTGTGATTCAGGAAGAATTACATGCTTTGAATACATGTAAGTCCTTCTGAATCAGGGGGTAACTGTCGCACCCTGAATTTGAGTCGGTCGGATTGATTGGGATGAACCGAGCTTATCTGCTCATTGTTTTGCCTTCACGGGCATCTCGGTTTGTCCTGGTGCAATTCAGGATTCGATTTAAAGTTGCGGGAGGGGCATTTTGGTCATTTTAGGTACATACCCGTACGGGTATCCTTTTGGCCCCGATTCGAATATGCAATATACCCGTACGGGTATGTTGCTTACCCGAATCGCCCCTCAAAGATACCCGAATGGGTATGTTCCTTCAGGCAGTTATAATTTGAAAGTTTGTTATTGTTTTGGGGACTTTTGGCAATTTAGTGAAAATTAAAATGAAAAAAAAGGGTTAATCCCTTTAAAATCATACGAAAATTAAGTATTGATCTCAATTAATATCAATATCATCTAGTATCATCTAGCTTCATTTTTATTAGTGGTTGTTGATTACCTTAGCATTTGGAGTGGATTCAAGCTTGAAGATCACTTGGAGATTCAACAAAAGGTAGGTTTTCTCACTTTTAGCTTGTTATCTACTTGATTTCATTAACTTTTCATTGATTTCAATCCATTTTTGATTTGTTTTTTGATGATCCAATGTGAAATAATTCATGATCCATGCTTGATTTTGTGTGTAAATGATTCAAAATGCTTTAAAAATTGATTTTTGTGTTGTTTTTGTGCCATGCATGTGCGTACGGGTAAGTTTTTTGATTGAGCATACCCGTACGGGTATGTTTTTGCCCGTATAGGTATGTATTCTATTTTGTGCGTGTATGTATGTCCTTGCATGTTGCATGTGCGTTTAGGGTGAATATACCCGTACGGGTATGTTCACTTCCATAACATACCCGTACGGGTATGATCATGAAGTATGGATTTTGTTTTCTTTTGGCTGAATCTTCCTTGCTCCATTTTATGATTTTTGGTATGATTTGCATGTTAGAATCATATGTTTTGCTTAGGGTTTGATGTTTTATGTATTACTATCGTGTTTTATATGATTTCTGCTTCGATTTGATTTCGTGTATCATGTTCATGATTTTGTATTTTGCATTTGTTCCCCGTTACGTGTTTGTTGTGAGTTTTGAAGGAATAGTGTGGAGGATTAGGGAGTTGAATCAGTTTTCGGACCCTGGACTCAAACGAAACCCTAACTCGGTGAAACACGGGAAAATGATCGGGCACGGACTTTGAGTTTTTCTGCTTTCTTTCATTTTTGGCGGGTTGTATTAAATACCCGAGTTTTGTTTCTTATTTATCGCTTTTCATTTGAGCGGGTTGTACGTAAATGCCCGCATTTTACTTCCTACTTTTATTTCCTGCTTTTGCTTTCCGCTTTATTCATGCTTTACCACTTTCTTACGTGCTAAATG
>CANYBF012297281.1:0-10050 GCA_948192965.1 Dalechampia spathulata
ACGAGTTGATACCTGCAGAGCATTTATTTTTGAGCTTCAGTCATTTTTTTCAAGTAAGTCTTTACTTGTGTTCCTCAAATACTTTCTTGATTGTATTCATATACCTGGAGATTAGGTTTAAGTATTTTGGGGATTGGTGTGTGCTTAATTCATTGAGGATTATATTGTATTTGAGTTGATTGTGAGATTGAGATTATAAAGATTAGAGTGTAAGCTTTGAAAACACTGGGGTATTGGATTCGGTTGAGAATCCTTATTGTAATTGATTGATTTTAGTGGACCCTAAGTTGAGACTTAGGAGAAATTAGACGTAGGCAAAGAGTTTGGTCGAACCATTCTAAATTCACACGTGTTGCCAACAGAAGGAGGAATTTCAAATATTAATTAAAAAAAAATTAAATTAAATTATATATTACATAATTATTTTATTAAATTTAAAAAATAAATGTATGAATATTAACTAATATAATCTTAAATTATATTATATTTTACGTAATTATCTTATTAAAATTAGAAAATGGATGTTTTAATATTAATTAACATAACATTAAAAATTAATAAATTAAGAATGTAAATTAATGTAAAATTTAAAGATAAATGCTACTTATTTTATTTGTATTTATTAGTGACTAAATTTTATTCAAAGTTAAATATTACTTATTTGTATTCAAATATTAACACTATTTATTTTATTTCTATTTGTTAAAAATTACTAATTTTATTTATTTTTTTAATTATTAAATTTTATTCAAAGATAAATACTACTAATTTATAATTAATTATTTTTTGAAATTTATCAAAATTAAATATAAAAATTAATCTAATAATATAAATAATAAAATGTATTTTTGTTTAATATAAATCGCTATACAAAATAAATTCATTAATTGTAATTAGTATATTATTTTATAATATTTATGACTAGTATATTATTAAATTATATTATATTATATTTTACGTGATTATCTTATTAAATTTGAAAAATTGATAGCTTAATATTAATTAACATAATATTATATTATATTATATTATATTTTATGTAATTATTTTATTAAATTTAAAAAATGGATGTCTTAATATTAATTAGCATAATATTAAATTGTACTGTATTTTACATAATTATATTAATAATGAAATATTTAATGATTAATATGTAATTAATGATATAATATAATATATAAAATAATTAATTGTTAATAAATAAAAATAAAATTAGTAGTAGTCATATTTGAATAAAATTTACTAGCTACTAAGTACAAATAAAATTAGTAATTTTTATATTTATAAGTAGTATAAATTAAAGAATATAATATAAAGTATAAAATAATTATCTTCTAATAAATAAAAATATAATTAGTAATATTTATCTAATAAAAATAATATATATAATATAAAATATAAATAATTAAATAATTAAAAATTGATAATACTAATTTACATTTTCAATTTATGCATCTAATTTTCATTTCTAATTTGTTTTATTTTAATAGTAAAATAAAAAAATTAAAAATCTAAATTAGGACACATATTAATTTATAATTATTATATTAGCTAATTAATAAAAGTATATCAATTAATATATAATGAGTATATTATAGATTTTATATTAGGTTATGAATTTAATCTTATATTAGTTTGCTGATGTTGCTAAATAAAATTATATAATAGAATTATATTTTTAAATTAGTAAATTAGTATCCTAATAAATATGTTGTTCATTTTTAAAAAAAGTATAATAAATTTAAAAATTAATTTAAAAATAATTTAAATATTTTTATTAGTTCAAAGTATAATTTCATTATCTAAAAATATTATTTCAATTATATTTTTATCATAATATTTTATTAGTACCATTCATATTCTTTGATTGTAATTATATTTATTAATTACATTATGTTATAAAATTTGATTAGAATTAATACTTAATGTTTTTAATTTTTGATTTTTTATATTACTATTAATATATTGAATACAAAAAATAAGATTATTCAATTGTAAATTTATGAGTCTAATTTTATCATGATATCAAGTAAAATTGACTCCAACCACAACAATCATCCAAATCCATAGCCTAAAGTTACAAAGATAAAAAAATAATAATAAGATAAAAGAAACAATCTTGTAAGTTAGTGATATTGGAGAACCTAGAGACATGTGAAGAAAATACCTAAATGCAATGACTTTAATGTAAGTATTTGGAAAGTCTGATCTTTTTATTACAATGACATGCAATCATAAATGGAAAGAGATAGTAAAAAATATATGATTAGGAATAAAACCATAAGAAGTTTCACGTTTGATTGTTAGAATAACATATAATCCTAAATGGAAAGTCTGATCTTTTTATTACAATAATATGCAATCTTAAATAGAAAAAGATAGTAAAGAATATATGACTATTAATAAAATCATAAGAAGCTTCACGTTTGATTATTAAAGTTTTCAGAGCAAAGTAATAAGATTTCAAAGATCAATTATACAAATAAAAGTGAGGGAGCAACACATGTGTATGTCATCAAATTTTAAAAGAGAAGTTTCCTACATGCACACATCTGGATTATATTAAAGTCCAAAGACAACGTAATTAGCCCAGATTATTTTGATAAATATATTATGATAAAGGTTTTAGATGAGATTAAATATTCAATATTGTACATGTATATAACAAAACAAATGCTTCATGATCTATGTGGATAAGAAAATCCTAAATTTTCTTGCATGAATGAAGGAAGATGTAGATTTAAATATTTAAGATCATATAATAGTAAAACAATATTAGGGCATAATGAACACTATATATATAGAAGACCTAAAAATAATCATCAAGTAACAAATGTTACTACCAAGAATACCACCGAATCCATCAAAAAGTGAAAGATATCTAAAGTATTAGTAAAAAAGAATAATCTAAAAAAGAAGAAATTAACATACACAAAAAATGTAGTCTATAAAGAGGTCTTTCTATCAAATAGATAAATAAATATTGCTCTCATTTTTTTGTAAATAAATGAATGAAAATATTATATAGACAACATTTTAAATAAATACATAATGTTTAAATGTCAAATATTAATTTAATATTATATAAATATTACAATATTAAAAAATTTTAAAAATTAAAAAATTAAAATTATTACAAAAGGGTAAAAAAATATATTAACATACAACCAACAATGAAGCTCTAAGCTCTAATAGTATTAAAATCAATTAGTTCTTTTGGTGCCTTCTTTAGAGATTAATGTCCAATCCAATCGCCTAGCATCAGAATTTGGTCTCATAAGAATAAATCATTTCAAATTGGGAAATTTTAAAAAATAGTAAAAAAAATAATTATGAAAATTTCATGTTTTTAAATTATTGTATAGATAATTGATTTTTTAAAAAAGAATACATATAAGAATAAAAATTCTTAATTTTAACAAAGATTTTAATAAACTATTTAATACAGGGTTAAAGAAGATTTACTAAATATTTATTAAATGAGACTGTTATTTTTCAAATAACTTCTAAATTACTTGTTATTTTATAAATATTTTTACTTTTCAATTATATCTTTTAAATTTTACATATAAATTTAAAAATTAATACATAGATTTTTTTTTATCCATCTTATGGTAAGATGCTTGATGAATTGTAAAAATATAATTCTTCTTTTTTTTGATATTATCAAAATGTAAAAAAATGACAATTGATGTACTCATAGAATAAATGGTAGTTAATTATTTAAATTGATCAATAAATGAATTATTTTCTATGCATTAAACTATACTTATTAATCACATTTGACCAGTTCACATTATAGAATTATCTTGTGTTGGAAATAAAAAAATAATAGATTATATTTTCTACATTTAAATATAAATTATTTTTTAGAAGTCGAAGAAAATGAAAACCTCATACCACCACCAAAAGAATAAATCAATAAATAACTAAAAACAATAAGGAAATTAGGGGGGCAAAGCGCCTTTGCTTCTTTCGGTGCTTGTAACACAAATCACCTTTGTCCTGTTCTTGGGTTTCTCTAACCAGCCATTCACCTAAACGACGCCGTCCAACTTCTCGACCCAATCGATTTACTGCCATGGCCTCAACATGCTGCTCCTCTCTTTCCCAACAAACCCTTCATTTGAATCCACTATATCCAGCTCTCAGAGTAAGATCATCTTCAAAACCGAACCATACAAGCCCAGAAACGTTTCAAACCCACATCAAGAAACGTTGCTTGAGGTGCCATACCCTTTATCTTGATAAAGATAACTTCCCGACCGCTTGCTCTTTCCATGGCCACACGACTGGTATTTGATTCTCTCTGCTCAAATTTTCAGTTATTTCATTAGCTTTTTCTGTTTCTGGATTGGGTTCTTTTTGAAAACCTTATAACATGCCTGCCTATACAAAGCAAGTTCAGTTATTTTACATGTAGCTGGACTTGAAAAGCTGATATTTTTTTAGTTTTCTTTTGATGATTCTACAGTTGTTGGATGGTTCAATCAATTCTAGATGAAGACTTGGAATTTGATAATTGGGTTTCGTTTATTAATTCCTGTCGTGTTAGGTTGGATAATACTTTTGAACTTCAGACCAAATTAGTTACCCACATATTTGCAGGGGAAAAAGGATTATTTTCATTAGCTCCACCGCATCAGGGGATCGACGGAGAATGGAGTGATCGTTCTGGAGTGATTGTTTACAAATGGAATGAGAAGAGTAATCGGCCGAATACTGGAAGTGCCAATTGGAAGAAAAGATGGAGCTGCTGTGCCGAGTATGATGAAAATGCCCCGCCTTGTCGAAAAGGATGGCATGTTTCCTACGATGATGGATTCACCTTGTATTAGTTCTAGTTGGCCTGAATCTTGAACTTATGACCACTGGAAATCGTCTTCGATTCCAAGTTCTTTCATGACTTCAAATTTGTTGGGATTATCTTCTGGTTTGCAAAGATTCTCGTTTGCAGTACAACAGATTTCATTTGGTAATTAGATTCATTCACCAGCCTTGATCACTTTCATTGGATAAACGTTGAGTTCATCCAATCACTGAGAAGGGCTTTAATCTGGAGTCCGATATCTGTTTGAGGTTTTAGTTCATCAAGTTGAACTAGCATCGTAATATTTTATGATAGATCAGTGTTAGAATTGAATCTGCAATTTAGTTCTCAATCTAAAATTCTCCAGTTCCAAATGCTAGTTGAAGAAAAATTATTAGGAACAAATTCCAGGCTTTAAGCTAGAATGCGGATATCATTCATTTGATCAACTCTGCATGCGAGGCTTACATTTTCGGGCAAGTATCAAAACGGGGAATGAAATGAATATTGTTTATATCAGTGGAAACGACAGAATTAAGAGTAGTGTTCTAAACAAAACCTTCAATTAGTAAAGCAAATCTTCCTCTGCATAAATTAAGAACAAGCAGGAGCTAAGCATATAATCTCATCTCATATAGACAAAAAAGGAAGAAGAAAAACAAAAAACAAAGAGAAACAAACTCAATAATTAAGAGGAACCGACAGTCTTAAAAGAGTCATGAAGATGCCTCAAAGTCTCTTCATCCTTACTCCACTCGGGATTTGGTGCATTAACAAAATGAGCATATAACTTATTCATAGCACAAGTAACCTTAATCAAGCTATGTTTACCAACTCCATCAATCTCATACACATAATACAATTGCCCATTTTCATCCTTCTTCTCTTCACTTTTCAGGCTATCTGCTCCTGCTATCAGGTCCTGTAAATTCACATCCGACAATGCCAAATTGTTTAACACCACATCTTTTGGAGCTAGCTGCCTGAATCCTGCAAGAAATGTCAAGTATTCCTTTTCGGTCCTCTTTTTGGGGTTGTAGAACTCGCTATCGGTTCCATTGGTACCCTTTTCAACTTTCGACACTAACCGTTCCTTCCATCCTTCAGGGACATCGTAAATGTACTCAGCTGATGCTTTCTTGTCAGAGTTTCCACCGTAACCACCGTAGTTGGCTGCGCTGGCTGCAGTGCCGTAGTAGACACGGTAAGACTGTGTTGGGTCTGCGAGTGAAGGAGAAGCAGTGGCGGTTAATATCGTTGTGGCTGCAATGGTGGCAGTGAGTGTAGTGAGGAGGGGCTTTTGGGACGAGATTGGGAGGTGGTGGGTATTGAAGGGCGGTGGTTTTTGGGTGGCAGTGGTGGAGGAGGGAGTGAGGGGGGCCGATGGAGAGAGAATGGTGGCCATGAGATCGGATTGGGTAATGGATTGGTGGATAAGGTTATATATTAATCATCTCATCTTCGGGTGAATGTCGTCAGCCAATCAACAAATGCCCAATCACTTTAAAAACACCAGCCGATCCTCTTATGAAACAATTGATGAAAATGCATCATTTTTATTTTATTTTGATGGCAATTATAATTGAAATATAAATCAGTTAGCTCTTTGCTAACAACACTTTTCTAATATCAAAGTTAATTTTTCATCTCATAAATAGGGAGGATAATATTTAATAAATCAACTGAAATTTAGGTTTGATTAAATATTCAGTTTAATTGACCAGTTCAGTTTAATGATTAAGAATATAATATACATTTTTATATGATATATAATTATGACAAATCCATTTTTTTGTTCGAGAATAATTGAGTATATAAATTAAAAATAGCTGCATACAAGTTGAAATAAATATTAAAAAACTATTATAATGAAGGAATAACTATTAAATCGTTGTTGTTATGATAAAAATATATTTGTATAATTTTGCAAAGAAAATACATCTTTTATAAATTTGGTATCATATTCCTAACAATCAGTCACCAAATATTATGAGATTTTCAAACTGAACCAAACCAGTTGGATCAATCAGTCCCCTGAAAGGAGGGGTAATGAACTCAAGGCCAAATGTAGGGGAATGGCACTATTTTTGTATATTTTGATCTATCATGTCAAATGTAGCCTTATGAAAGCAGAATGCAGAATGCAGAATGCAGAATGCAGCAGAAGCTTCACTCCGTCCTTGAAGCATGTTTTCATTCCAGTCCAACTTCACATTCAAGATAACAGCACAGCATTAATGGTCAGAATTCTTGTTGCCAAGCTCAACAACTCAGTAAGTTAACATGTTTCTATACCTATTTTCTTTTCACCAGAACTGCCATCAAATCCGCTTCAATACTTTGCTATCTTGAGTTCTACATTCCTGTAATCCTCTAATGTTTTGATATTCCAGACCTTGTAACACTCATTTATTCTAGGCAATACAACCACGCAACGCTTGCCAACCAAATCTCAGCTACGAATTTCCCACAAATAAGCAGCTTGATTAAGAATTTGTATTCGGGTATCCTCTTTTACTCTATCGGTCTTAAGCTCTTCGGAAAGCGATTGTTAATTGATATGTTTAGGTTAGCAATCAAAAGATTTTAAGAACAACACACATGTATATTGCAATCAAGTTTTGTTTTGTTTTAAGATCTCAAGGAGAAATAGAGTCAATTAGGACGCTAAGAAGGTAAAATTCACAAATTATCTATAGGTGAAACTCATGGAACGGCATAAACAAATAGAGCTTTGGCGCATTTTCATAATGAACAAAATCCATATAGACACAGCAAAAGAAAGAAACAGAATTTACTCGTATAATCAACAAATATCTAAGTGCAGAAAAGTAAACAATTGAAATACACAATCTAAAACATGTCCTTTTCCTATCCACTGCAAGATCAACCTGTGAAGAGTTGGTAGCTTAATTCTTAAAAGAAAATCTAAATTATTGTTAATGGCTGTAAAGATCGAAAGTTCAAAGCACCGAAAGCAAGGGGAAAATGTATCTATCTTTGAAGCATAGCAAACAATAATCCGATTGACATACCAGCAATACATAACACAGAAACACTCCGAGCTCTTACAAAGAAAGTATTCAAATTTTTAGCAACTTGAAGAGTAAGAGTAAGAATCTGCAACCTGCCAATTTCTTCCATCTTCTTAAAGAAATACATCGATTTTAATGCTTGTCTCAACATAAAAGCCAATGTAAACGGTAACCCAAAGGCCAAAAAGCTTTGGATCGACACTTCTGAGACTGGATTCGCTTTCATAAGATAAGAAATCCAAGCTCCAACGCTAAGTTGAACTAATCCAAGGAAAGCCCATACTTTGCTAAGACTATAGATGTTCTTCATCATTCCTTCTAGTACTTCTCTCGTTTCGTTGGCTAAAGCTGAGAGATCTCTCTCTACTGTAGGACCCTCTATTTCTTGGTGCTTGAAATTGGGTATTTTGCTCGGATACTTAATTGGTTCTTTCGATTCATCAGTGTCCGAACTCGAACTCGAACCCGAAAAATATCTAGGTCTTTGATTCCTGAACTGGGTTTGCATCAAATTGGCGACATGTGGTTTCTCAGAATACAACACTGAAACAACTTCGGGCTTTTTGGCAACATAACGAATGAAGTCAAGGTCTGTGCTTTTAGTATCAAAATCTGACCGTAATTTAATAAGATCGTGAGCTATATTTGTGGGTTTCGGATCAACTGGTGTTTGAGAGTTCAAAATGGAGTTAAGCATAGGAGAAGTTGATGCAAAATTGGACGGATCATAAATGGAGTTCAAGGGTTTTGGTCGACGGGAGAAAATGGAATTGGAGTAATTATGAGAAGAGGGCTTTAGCAGCTTAGAAGAAATTCTTCGAGAGATGACCATGAAAGCCATTTGGAGCGCGTTGATGAAGCAAATTAGGAAATCAGGGTTTAGGTAGAAAGCGATGAGGAAAATTTACGCAATGAAAGCTCTCAATGCAAATGAAGTAGCCAATGGAAGGACATCATGCTTGTAAGTAAAACCGAATGAACCGAAATCCTGATTAACAAAACCGAACCAAATTGAATATATCAGAAAACGGTTATAAAACCCATCAAAAAAATGTCTGATTGATCTGATAAACCAAAATTTTCTATGAAGAAACATACTTGTTTTGTGGAAAATTATTTTAATAAAAATTAAAAGATAAAATTTAATGCTTAATTAATAAAATTTTTTAAATAGAGAATGAAAAATACAAAACAAAATATTCTAAAAATGCACATAACTTTAAAAATTATTATACATATTTTTTAACTTTCCTTTATAAAGAAAAAGAAGACAATAATGTTGTTTATATTAGCATTTATAAATATCTTTTTTAATTAACATTAAATATAATATTAAATTTATAAATACATATTAGCATTTATAAAAATCATTCCACGTTACCACCTAAAGAAGCCAAAGGTGACTTTGCAAGAACATGTACAACTTCATTAACAAACCTCCTAACAAAGTTAAATAAGATATTGCAATTTGCAAGCATACCTTAGTGAAATAGTGAAATATATCTTTAGCATTCATTTCAATTAAAATATTTATGAAATCTCTTTCCTCAAAAGTCCCTTGAGAGCCACTATCAAGGAACAACCAAGATTTAGTAGAAATCATTTAATCTATATTATCATGTATCATATATTTCAAATTAATATTCTTCTGAATTCTCACATTTATTTATCCAATGATTACATAAAATTCAGAATATGATTTTCATTCATTTCAAATATTTTAATTTAGAAAAATAAAATTTATGGACCATATTATGGATCATCTTTTATGACATTGGGATTAAACCTTGAAATTTTTGTCTTTTCAATGTGATAAACTTGAAATTTTGATCCTAACAATTAACTAGTTCCTAATGTCACATCCTCATTTTTAATACATATTGCATTAATGTTTCGAGTTATGTGAATTACTTTTTATATGATCATAAATTAAATGATAACGTTGTAGATATCAAAAAAATTCAAATTAATTTCTAGATCAATTAAATAAATATTTTTGATCTATGAAATTAATTAGATTAAATAATTATTTTAATCTAATAAATAAAATATATTTTATGGGTCAATTAAATAAATATTTTTGATCTATAAAATAATTAGATTAAATAATTATCTTAATCTAATAAATTAAACAGATTTTAAATCAATCAAAATTATCCGGTTTATTATCTAAAATTAAATTATTTTAATAGTAAGATAAATACT
>CANYBF012297738.1:0-20489 GCA_948192965.1 Dalechampia spathulata
AATAGATGAAAACATTATATAAACAATATTTTAAATAAGTATACAATGCTTATAAATGACGGGTCAAAAAAATTTGAAAACATAAAATATAAAATTATTATAAATGACGGGTCAAAAAATTTATCCTAACGTGCAACGCACATTAAGAAACTCTAGTGTATATAAATATCTTGAAGAATATGAGGCAAAAGAAAGAAAGAAGAAACTTAAAAAGAAGAAGAATGAAAAATGAAAAAAATAAATAAATAATTTTTTAATTATGAAAGGATAAATTAATAATTATATAATTGATAATAAAAATTTAAATATAAAATTGAATGAGTTAAAGTTTTCTTTTCAGAATTATTTTTCAAAATAATGTGAAAATTAAACTAATTCCCAAACTAATGAGTTAAAAATTTTTGATAATGAAAATCGCCTGAGCAGTTAGCAATTTTGCTTGCGTCATGCGATTTCAGATGCACAAATCTCGGACTAATTTCATTTGACTTTAATAATGATAATTTGACTTTAATTATTGGATGATTATTAAATTTATATATATATATATATTGATTTTCATTTATTTATTTATGTTACAAAAATTTATTAATAATTATAAATGAAATAGGTATTTAAGCAAGATTTAAATTTTTTTTGTGCCAATAGAAAAAAATTAAATTATTTATAAATTATTTAAAATGATTAAATAAGAAATAGTAGTTAATAATAATGATAAAATTAATGAAAGAAATAATAAGAAATTTTAGTTTGTAAATGATGTATTAGTTTAATATTTAATAATGTTGATAATTGTAAAAAAATGGTGTTATTGTCAAAGAAGTGATTGGTTTGTTGTGTAATAATATGTCAATATATTTGATAATAATGTAATTGTAAAAAGAAAATGAAAATAAGAGTGAACTATAATAGTATCGAAAAGTAAACATTAACTAGTTAAATACATCAATGAAATCGTAAATAATCACCAGTGTCATATCAAGGTTATCGTCTATTGCGTTATGGTCATTATCTTTAAGGAACTTGTTCTTGCAAACAAGTTCACATTGATTTCTGATAATATGTTGATAACTGCCACAAATTAACAGTTGTCATTCAATGTTACAACATATCTTTCAATCCCCTGCCTCATGAAGCTTATTGGCCAAAGTATACTTGCTTTGTTATTGTTTTGAATATGGAGATGAAAAAGATCAAAGGAAAATTGGAGTCTACTCGTATTTGGAATGAGATCGATTTTGTTGAAGGTGACAATAATAAAAAAAAAATGTAGTATTTGTGAGGCAATAGGGCAAAACAAAAAGAAATATCCAAATCATGGTGTAATCATTTCATTAATTATAATGGACTCATGGAATTTTCAAAAAATCTCTTCCTTTTTACTATATTTTATTATAATTCTTATTTATTATTTAATGTATTCCTTACTTTTAAATGTCAAAATAATTAATTTACTAACTTAATATTCATATGTTTATTTATTCTTAATAGATCAAGAATGACAACATACACATATGCAATGATATTTCATGCTATAGGACGATATTAAGTACTTGAAGATGAATTTCATTATCCATCAAATGCATAATAATCATTCTGTTCATATAATGATGCAACGAGAGTGAACATTTCATGTTAAACAAGCAAATGTTTTACGTGACCAAGCACAGGAATTAGACATGTCATGCCTTAAGTTTAAATCCATTTGGATGTCACATGATCAAAGCAGCACTATTCTGAATAAAGGAGGAAAATAATCGTATATAAATACAAATTAATAAGAGTTATTTCATAACTTGATCTACTGAATGTATGACAAATAATGATTTTGTAAACTATCAAAATTTTCTTTGCATGAATAGAATTGTCTATCTGATATTGAATTATCAAATGAAGAAATTGATTAATTTTCTTATATTACATATTTATGACATTGAATAATAAGGATATTCATTGACTTAAGTTTCATATGTTAATAAATGATGACTATTAATACTAGAATTATATTATTTAATAATTTCATATAATATGTTTACACTTAATATATTACTTTAATTTATAATAGCAAAAGTACACCACTTTTAATTCACTAAAAACAATAATAATAGCAAAAGTTAACAATAATGTGTAACAAGTGAATTTCCCTCTTCTAATCGAAAGGCCCATTTGCGTCGTAGCTCCGCATAATATTCTCTACAATCATTATGTCGTTTTTTACCATAATTAATATTAAATTATGGTAAAATTCAATTTCTTTTATGTCTTCTATTGCCCTCCATATTCCAATTTGAATAATCTACAATATTTAAAAATTCGAAACACATTACAATTAATTACTTTTCATAGCAATTATTATAATTTCACATAAATTTTCATAACAATTAATATCGAATTTCTAATCACATAAATCTATAACTTATGTCTATTTCAAATTATATAGCCAAATATAATTAATTAACTTCTCTAGTATAATTTCACATAAATTATTTTTACCAAATTATGCATCCTAAGATAGATCGTAATTTCCTAAACCCTAAATAAATAAATATTTAAAATTTATCATAATTCAAATAATTTTATAACTTCATTTAATACAATATAAAATTTAAAAATAAAATACTATAAATTTTCATTACAATAACTTTTAATTACATATTAACTTATACCTATTCAAATTCAACTATAAATATAATATAAATAATATATCAAACATAATATAAAATTTTTAACACATTATATTTTCATAAAATAATATATTCATTACAAATTCAACTATCACATACTAAATTTTAATTATAAAATTCATTACCTTTTAAATTTAAATATAAAAATACTTAAATTTTCATCCAACTTATCAAACAATTACAAATAATAATAAAATAAAATCCTAAACAACTGAAATAACAACCAACTTTGAACATCTACAACACAAACCAAAATAATAAATAACTTACCTCCTCCTCTTTCTTCTACCTTCAACCTTCATCATTTCTCTCTCTCTTTCCATTCCTACATATATAGAATTTGGGGTATTTATTTAATAAAATTGTATTGAAATCGTCTGTCAAACCGATGATTTCAATTGTAAAAATTACATCTAAATTGATTCATATAAAATTGAAATTGTCTGTCAGACGAGCGATTTCAATTATAATTTTTATAATCAAAATCACCGATCTGACAAACAATTTCAATACAAATTTAATTAAATAAAATTTATATAAAAATATCACATTATTCCAAAAAATTATTTCAAATTTGCATTAGATTGAGAAATACTTTTGAATGCCACATTATTTTCGTCTTTTATCCAAAATCGAATTACAGTCGCATTTCATCTAATTTCCCTTTCAATTATTCCAAATATATAAGTTTTCGGTTTGGGCTTGCCTAGAAATCCATCGGAAGATTTGGGTTTGAGGTCGGTCAGGGACAAATAAATACCTGGTTTACTCTTTACTTGGAGAAGGAGAAACAAATTATATGTGAGAAGCAGCCATGTCGGCGAATCCGTACGAGAAAGTGAAAGGGGGAAGACTCACATTCAAGGGAGGAAGCGTGGCTACGAGCAGCAAATCGATTGACAAAAAGAAGAAAAAGAAAAACAATAAAGCCAAGAAGCCTGTCCACGGTGAGGATCAGAACGACGTCGTAGAAGATGTAGAGAATACTACCGAAAGCGCAGCTGATGGAGGAGGTGGTGGTGCAGGCGAGGTTTATACCATAGACGCAGCCAAGAAGCTAAAGTATGAGGAGCTGTTCCCCGTGGAGACCAAAAAATTTGGATATCAGAAAGACAAGACTGATTTCAAAACCGTCGAAGACGCTCTCGACGATCGCGTTAAAAAGAAGGCAGATCGCTATTGTAAATAGATGCATTTCAATCTAAAATGTATTCAGGTCTGCTTCCTTTAATTAGTCTTTTGCTATGTAGATTATTTACACTTCTTTTCTAATTTAATGATAACATATTCAGAAATCTGATTAATAGCAATGATTTAGGGTTTTCTTATTTTACTTGCTCCGGTATCGTTGTTTATTAGTTAGGGTTTTAAAAACTCAATCAAGTCTGTTGATGCATTTTCTTGGTGTAATTTGGTTTACTTGTTTTTTAACCATTATGAGCTGAGAAACCTAAAAATTGACCACGGCTTTGTCCAAATGAATTATTAAGTGTTCCACGAGTTTACAAGCGCCACCCACCCTTACCTAAACTTGAATTGTGGGAGTTATCGTTGTTCTTATGGTAGCTGCTGAAGCTCTTCATATACCATATAAGGTTGATTTAGTTGGAAGTTGGAAGTTGGAAGTTGGAAGTTGGAAACCACCAACCCATCGCAAGCATAAAAAGTTTGTTTGATTTGTTGGTGTAATAATCACAAAATTCTGATATCACGCCATCCATAATTTGGATTAGTAATCTTAATTTGCTATATACAATCCAATTTGAATACTCGGTACAAGCTACTAAAGTTTTAACAATACGTTGAGTTGAGATCGTTTGATTTTATATGCTTCAAACTTAAGTTGGGGTCTTGATTGAATGCTTTTCAATTATGAAAAATTGATATCAAATAGAATCTTCTGCTCTTCTAATAATTGTTGCCCATGATATTCTTGTTTTCATTTTATTTTGGTAATAATTCTGTATTATGGTCTTTCAGGCCCAAAACAAATATTTTGCAATTGAGAAAGCATATTATTTTGACATCCTTGCCCAATAAGGATTGACATGAAATTCTCTTGAATTTAATGTTCAATGATTTAAGTTATAAATTTATCAAATTGCATTAAATCATGACCATGAATGTATCCTTATTGTCTATCCGTTTTTGTTTGTTCTTGGTTGTGACATGCTTTTGATCTTTTGGCCTGTGTTTTTTGAACCTTTATGTCTTAGTGACCCTTTGGATGATATTGTGGATAGTGATGTTCTATTGACCCTTCAAGTATGTTGTGGACAACAATGTCCCGTTGACCCTTGAATATGCGTCCTATTGATGCTTGAAATTTGTGTCGTGGACTGTGATATCCTATCATCTCTTTGTATTCATGTTTTATGGATTTCAATGTCTTATCAACCCTTCTGATATTTTATTTGATGGACCTTGATGTCCTATTGGCAGCTCAAGTTCTGTTCTGTGGATCATGATGTCCTACTGATTCTTGAGTATATGTTGTATGAACCATGTCGTTCTATTAACCCTTCATATTTGTTTTATCAACTGTTTTGCCCTATTGACCCAATTGGATATGCTTTGGCCAGCCAAAGGATCATCTATGCACATTTTGTTGCTTGAAAGCCACTGATATTGAACAGTATGTTCAGAAGCAACTTTTTTATTTTATGGATTGTGATGGTATGGATTTGATGTTATTGTACTTTTTTTGGTTACTTGGATATCGGGTTCAAGTTAAATCAATATTTGTATTTAATTGTCGCAGTTGTTGTAAGCTTAGACTGTAGTTCCCTTCCTTGCCGTTTAGGGCGTGAAAATGTCAGTTATGGTTGTCCAGGTGTTGCCTAGCTGTTGGGTTACTTCACTACTTGAAGTGGGCGATAATTGCTTGTTTGGTCAACTGGCATGTTACCTTCATCCTAAAGTTTGATACTTAGACAATCTTGTGGACATGGATCTCCAATTGATCATTAGGATGTTATTCTGATCAGTGTCCGATATGTCCTCCACTCTTCTTATGGCTGTGATGTTCGATTTTATGTTTGAACCGATGGCCCATTGGTATTTTGAGATGCGTTCCATCCATGAGTCATGATATTGCATATGCTTTGGCTAGCCAAAGAATGGTTATGTATATTGCATGGCTTGATAATGCTCGAGATTGAGAAACATGCTTCGTAGATTGTTGTTCTGTTGGCCCGATTGAATATAATGTTATTGTTGCACCCTAAGATGTTTTTATGGACGTGTTTGGTTGATGATTGGAGTCGGGTTAAATGAAAATTTGTATCCATGCCTCAGGCCCCTTGCTTCGTAGGACGTGAAGAACTGTTCGTCATGGTATGAGGAGGAGGTGTGTCATGTTCTGATTGTAAATTTGGATGGTCAGTGGGAAGGTCTATGGTGACGGCCATGTCATATTGAACCATGGGTAATATTGTGGAGGTGATGTTTTATGGGCCCTCATGCTAACTGACCCATCAGACACGTGTGTTTAGGATTTATTGTGTTCTATGTTGCATGATGATGTCCATTTCCTGGGAGGATAAGAAAGGATGCAAGTGAAATGAGAAATGGGGTCAAGTGTGGTTGGAGGTGAGGGTAAAGATGAAGAAGATAGTATTACCACTTCCATGGCACCTGTATTGCATCTTGAAAAGGTTGGCTTTTTCTTGTAGGTGATTCTCATGTCGTCAAATGATATGGACGTCATTGTTTGTATCTCGATTCAAAATGGCCGTGGATCTCATTACCGATTACCGGAAAAACCACAAACTCTTCTAACCTACACAGCTTGTTGAAACCCTTTTAAACCCATTTGATGCCAAAGTTCCATTTTTATATCTGTTAGTTATTTAATTTATTTTTTATAATTATTTTTTAATATTTTTAATTTTGATAAAATATTATTATTATATATATTATTTAAATTTTTTTAATAATATATCATTTTATCCTTAATAAAATTTTATTAGCATGTAATTTTATTTTTATTATTATAAATATTTAAAATGATATTATATCATAATTTTTATTATTATAAAATTATATTATTTTATATCTAACTTTCATAATAAGATTTTTATTTTTAAAAATTTTTATTATTATGCATCACTTTAAATTTTATTTTAAATAATAGTTATATATTTAAATTTAATTAATTAATAATTTTAAAATTTTAATTAAAATATTATCATTATTTTTTATTATTTATTTATATTAATTTTTAAAATTACTTTAAAATAAATTATAAAAATACAATTTTAATAATTTTTTGATAAAAAATAAAATTTTATCACCTATAACTATTAAAAAATACTTATGTTAACTATTAAATTAATAAAAAATTGTACTACATTGTATTCTTGTCAAAATTTTTAAAAATATATATTTTACTAATCTGTTTCACTTTACTTTTATAATATAAGTTCAAAAAAGTTGAATTAAATATTAATAATTTAAAATATTTTTGAAACTTGAAAACCTTGTATTTTTAAAAATAATTATAAATAATATTTTTTACATAATTTTATTGTAAAAATATTCTCAATAATTTAAAAATAAAAATGAACAAATTGAATTTTAATTTATATATCTTATATTCAAATTTTTTTCCCAAAATTTTAATGTTGATATTATATATATTTTTTATATTAATTTAAAAACTTTAAAGATATCTCAAAAAAAATTATGAAATACAATGTTTTTGATAAAAATAAATTTTTATCAATTAAAATTAATAACAAATTTATATATTAGCATATACTGTAATTTCTCTTCCTTAAAAACTTGATAAAAATATATTTTATTAGTTTACTTCATGACTTTTATAATGTAAATTTTAAAAGGCTAAATCAAACATTAAAAATGTGAATTATTTTACAATTATGATATAATAAAAATAATTAATATTTATATTTGATATTTTAAATAGAATTCTTAGATGAAATTATTGTTATGAAAATTAATTTTAGCAAATCAAATTATTAGATAATAATATTATTTGTATTTACATTTAATTTTGAATATAATTCATAGATAATCATATATTAAAATTTAATTGATTAATATTTTTAAAATTTCAATCAAAATATTTTAGATTTTTGATTCTTTATTATGTATTTACATTAATTTAAAATTTTTAAAATTATTTCAAAATAATTTGTAATATGCAATAATTTTAATGATATTTTCATAAAAAAAATATCACATATAACTAATAAAGGACTCATGTATTAGTTATTAAATTAATAAGAACATGTACTACATTGTATCTTTACTAAAAGGTTTAAAAAATATATTTTATAATATATTTTTTATATTTTTATAATATAAGTTTGAAAAATAAAAAGATATTTTTCTAATTTAAAAATTTTATATTTTCAAAAATGATAACAAATAATATTTTTTATATAATTTTATTATAAAAATATTCTCAATAATTTAAAAATAAAGATGAATAAATTAAATTTTTATTCATTTAATCATATATTTAAATTTAATGGATTAATAATCCTAAAATTTTAATGTTGATATTATATTATTTATTTATTTTAATTTAAAAAATGTAAAGTTTCAAAATAAATTGTAAAACATAATAATTTTAATATTGTTATCTTTTGATAAAAAATAAATTTTTACCAATTAAAATTAATAAAATATTCATGTATTAGCAAATGTTATACTTTCTTTTAGTTAAAAGCTTGAAAAAAATATTATTAAAATTTGAATCAAAATATTTTATATGAGTTATTCTTTATTTTATTTATATTAATTAAAAACTTTAAATATACTTCAAAATAAATCATAAAATATAATAATTTTAATATCATTATTTTTTAATAAAAAAATTTATCCACTAAAATTAATAAAAAGATTAGCTTTAATAAAGTATTTATCATTTTAATGGTATTAATATTTTGAATGAGATATATAATTAAGAAAATAATTAAGTAATTAGAAGTTAAACTATACTCATTATCCATATAATAAGTACATGTTTAATAAATAATTATTTTTATATGAATAATTTTAGTGTAATTTTAATATAGGTTATAAGTATAAATTAAAATTATACCATAGATAATAATGAAAATTAATTTTAACATATTAAATTATTATATAATGAAAATAATTAATTTTTATATTTGATTTTAAATATAATTCTTATATTGAAATTAGATAATAAAAAATAGTATTTATATTTAAAATTTTAAATTTTAAATATACTTTAAAATAAATTATAGGCTACAATCATTTTAATATTGTTATTTTTTATGAAAAAATGTTATGCAATAAAATTACTAAATTTGTATGCATTAAAATTAATTTTTTAAATTAAAACTATTACTATTTAGTTTTATATTTATTATTATTTTATATAAAATTAGATTAAAAAATTAATTATATAAATTAAAATTATTATTACATAATTTTTTATATTTATTTTAAATAGAGAAAATTAGTATTTATATTTAATTTTAAATAAATTACTTTTTACATGTAATTAGATAAAAAATTAATATTTTAAAAAAATTGAAAGGAATAATTATTTATATATTAAAATTGGATAAGTGATTGTTGAAGTAAAAAATAAATAAAAAATCAACATTTTCCTAGGGAAAAATTTGTAAATAAAAAGAAGTTGAAACAACTAACATCTTATATTTAAAAAAGGTGAAAAGATAAAAAAGAATAAAAGGATTTTTCTCATTTATTTTTCAATCCACTCAGGATTTAATTCGATAAAAGTTCAGAAGACAGTGGAGAATCCTATGGAAGCATGGATAAAGGATGCAAAAGCCGTGTTTGATGCGTTACGTGAGGAAGTTCAGACCCCGAAAGAAAGTATCAACAGCATGAAGGGCGTTGCCAAGATCAAGGAGATATGTAAGGGGAAGTGCACCATTAGTACTTGGGATGCCTTCAAGAAACAGTTGAAAGCTCAATTCTATCTGGAGAATGTGACATTCAATGCACAAAAAAGACTAGCTAAGCTTCAACATGTTGTGTCCATATGGAAGTATGTTTGGGATTTTTAAGCATTAATCTTAGATAGTCTTGATATGTGTTAGACCTTGAGGGTGCTTGATTTTAGTTTTGATGTTAAACAAACAATGTTTTATGAAAATTATTGAAGTTTTGAGTGTTTTAAGCTTCGTTTGGGCATACCAGTTTTGGTACAGGCGTACCAATATGTGGTACGACCGCACCGGAGCTCTCAGAAATTTTGCTTGTCAGTGTTTTTGGTGCAGTACGGGCGTACAAGAAGTGGTACGGTCGTACCGTTTGGTTTCTTAAGCCGTACGGGCGTGCAAAGAGGCCGTACGGAGTGGAAAAATGTCCAGAAAGGTTGGTACGGGCGTACCACTTTATGGTACGGCTGTACGCGATGTTTTGACATCATTTTGGAGATGTTTTTTAGGTGTCATACGAGCATATAGGAAGGCATATGGTCGTATGGGTCAAAATATGTATTTTTCAGCATTTTTGAAAAAGTTGTATAACGGCTCTATTTTGCATTTAAAACATCCCCAATGGTAATATAAGCTTAGAATAGCTTATATAAGTGTAGATTGACCTTATTGAAGGTAGGAAATCAATTTATAAACATTATTTTCTTTGTTAAATACATTTTGATGTATTCTTGAAGTATTTTTCTTGATTTCTTGAGTGAGGTTTAGTGTGAGCCTTGGAAAAACACTTGTTGTAAAGGTTTAAGTATGAGCCTTAGGAAAACACTTGGGATTGAATTCTTATTGAAGAATTCTTTGTTGTATTTATGTATTGATTAATGGAAACCTAAGTTGTTTGCTTGGGTAAGTGGATGTAGGCATTGTTGGCCGAACCACTCTAAATTTCTTATGTTTCCATTTCTTTCCATCTCTTCAATTCTCTTTTGATTCTTATATTGTCATCCATACTTGGGATTTCAATATGGTTGAAGCAAATAAGGTATCTGATTCCTGGGAGGGTTGAAGCTGTGGGCTAAAGTGGAGTTGCAAAGGTAGAGGGTGACAGACTTAGCCACAAAGTTTAGATGATTATGCATATAACTCAAAAGCGGAAGGCTTCATTTACAAGTGTTCCAAATGAACAAGGGCATCGGTGGAACTAACCATGGGTTTGGACCAGGAGCTATCATGTGTATAATTCTTAACCCTCAACAAGGATCGTGCGGCGCTCATGTAACACTCTTTCTACATAAGTTAGCCTTCCAACCCTCATGAACAATCCATTTATAATCAAGTTAGGCTTCATATATGAATATCTTTAGCATTACCATCTCAATTAGAAGAGCTCTATGAGCTCTTTAGATAGCACAAGTATCATATGAGAGAAAGACATACAAAAGTAAAAACAAGGCACAATTACTGAATATCCTACACTAAGACAAGCCTATATCCTACATTAAGACAAGCTTAACGCATACTAGCTGTATGTCTAATCCCCGGATATCACCCAATGCTAACTAGTCACTTCCCCTAAAAAGCATTAGAAACATAAACATCAAAATGTTTGAGCCATCACACCCCAAATATACATAAATTAAATAAAAATATAAAATATATATTCTACCATTTGTGGAAAAACCTCCACCCCTTACAAGAGCAAGGTGTAGGCTCGAACAAGTATGTTGGGAGCAACGAAGGCACTAATGCATTTGGTAAGAAATTTAATGCAGGTGGAGTAGAATTTGTGAATGATGATACCAGGCTTGGAAGGATGTAGGCATCGAGTTGTTGATTATCTTAACAAGAAAGTTTTGATGATATTGTCAACTTTTAAAGAAACGGAAACTCAAACAGTAGATAACCATAAGGAAGACGAGGAGGAAACGACTGTAGCAAGAGCCCTGCGATACTTGAGAACCCTTAGGAAATATTCTTGAAGGATTATATCTACTATATGTATTATTTGTGGTTATAATGTGTTTGCCTGTGTGTATGTTCCAACATAATATCAACCTTCACTCACGAGCTAACCCCTGTTTTCATTACATGACAAGTTGTTAAATAGACTGATTTATTGTATCCGATACAAACACCATACAAATACACTAAAATTGCATTGAGAGACACCCATGACAATTTGCACCTATCATCTAAAGAAATCAACTTTAGAAGATCATCTTGAATCGTTAGGTAGCCACATAATCATATATTATATTTTATCCAAAAAGCTTCAAAAGAATCTCAAATTACACACAAGTTAAACACTCCAAACAACACAAGACCACACAAATCACATGAGAAACTGAAATGGGAAGATTGCACCACTAAATAGAAAAAATTTTAGACCTAAACAAGTTTGACTTTGTTAACATGTATTAAAACAAGACATTGTCTCGAATAAAAGTAGAACATGACAGCATGATGAACGAAGATTATAACAGACCAAGCACTGCCACCAGGTAGCTTTTCTGGCTGACTTTGAGGACAAACTGGTGCTTTTCATTCCCACAAAACTTTAGCTCACATCAATGGGTTGCCACTAATGTTCAATTCAATGTCCAGAGCTCATGTGTAAGCATTATCGAATATAACCTGAAGGAACCGATGCTTTGGATAAATAGTAACCGGTACCACATGGAATTCTTGACTGATTGAAGCATGGTTGTAGAGGGCCGATGTTTCTTTTAATGAAATCAGAATAAGTTTGTAGTGAAACTGAATCGCTTCAAGTACTATATGCTGGCAACCCTAGACTGTACAGAGTTCAAATCTGGCACTTTCTTGATGCTGCACATGATCAAAGAGAAATACATTAACAAAAGTTGCAAAGTGTATTATCCGATTGGGTTGTTAAGGTAGTTGATGCTTTCACCTGTACAATTCATCTCCACTGGGTGCCATCTTTCTGCATATCCAATCTGGAACCTGCTTCTCAAGAATCTCAATCTGCTCTTCAACCTGCCCTGTGAAAGAAAACAAGACGAATGCTATAAGGAATAATTTCATGCCAGGCAAACAGTTACTAGAACAAAGTGATCAAGAGCAAGGATATACTTCTTTCATCGAAATCAAGACTATTTATGATTATCTTGTGCACAAGTTCCTCTTTTGTGATTGAGGAGTAATTGACAGACAGGAAAATTTGGTGAATCAGAGAAACCAGACCAGGCAAGTTGTCAGATATCTGCTGCTGCAGAAGATCTGATTGAAACATCTTGTGTTCCAGAGCACCATGGCAAAGGCCTTCCTCTACCTGTTAAAAAGTTAACCATATCAAAACCGAGGAACCTACGAACAACAACAAATAGAAAATGATGATGACGAGCCAATCACCAAGAGAACTTCTCCAAAGATGATGGCAATAGCTTAGGCATACATTAGCAAAATCAATCACAGAGCATGCAGACATCAGTAGTTCCACATGCATCTCAAATACTATGTCTACCAAAAAAATCTTGGCATTAACTCATATAATAACAAGGATAAGAAGCAGAATACAATTAATCAAATGAGATATGACCTTATGATAGGTTCAAGCAAATAATATTAATATAGCAGAAAACAAACCTTTGAAACTAGTATTGAAGAACGTTCCAGGGCTTGAGAGATGTTGTCAGATAAAACTTCGCAGCACTCTGACTCATCACTTTCCACCAATGAAAAGTCCAAGGATCTCTTTGCAGCTTTAGAAGAAGATGCCTGTTTTTGGTAAACACTGTTCTTATGGTTATCATCATTACTTGGTATTCCCCTCGGTGTTGATTGTGCTGGTGTTTCTACCGTTATATTGTTGGAAGAAGAAACAGGGTTGCAAATGGGGCTTGCATTAGGATTGCTATCGACAGATAACTCTGGTCCCGTTGGCTGAATAGGCAAAGTATCTACAGAGGTAGATTTGGAAATTGTGCCAGGACATTCTTCCATTTGTTCACATGCAGTGGTCAGATTGGTTCCATTATCAAATTTGGAACTCTCATCTGTAGCTTCTTTAGTTTTCACGATTTCAGTATCTTCATTCTTCAAATTACAAGATACCACAGATGGCAAAGGAGCTGGGTAAGCTAGTTGTTGGGTCCTCTTTTCAGCAGCAACCTTCTCTGAGAAGTGCCTACAGAAAGACGGATACATATGCAATGATTTTGACGGCAGTTCACTTGAAGTGTTAGTTGGTACATTGTCTACTTGAGCACTTGCGAGCAACTGCTCAGGAGCAGTTGTCTGACTCAGTTGACTCAAGATATCCGGAGATATGATGTCTGGAATGTCACCACCAACCTTATCCTCAAAAGCAGCCATTCTGCTTTGGTTAAATGGATATGGCAATATGGCCTCTGGAATGTCATGAGCCTAAAAGATGGAAGAACAAATCTGATTAGTGAACTTAGAATTTCAGAATTATGCTAAAAAGAATCAACTTGAATCTTACCTCAGGATGCACTGTTAAATAGTTAACAAGTCTAGAAGTAAATAGTTTCTGCAGAGCAATAAAATCAGATTGTTCATGATGACCTTCTACGACATGGAACAGCAACATAATTTTCATATCTGCCTTCATGCATAGCGTAATCTTGTCATGTACGAGAATTTTATCTATCTGTATGGCTTCGTGAAGTAAATATTTTATCTGTGCAAGATGTCCGTGAGAGAACTTCCTGAGAGAAAATGATAGCAAGGGATCAAACCACTTCCTCATCAAGAAATTTCAGCGGAAGCTCATTGTTTATGAAACTGTCAGATATGATATTCAAGTTGCTTTCACATTACATCAAGAATAAATTTCATGGGAAATACTTGTAAAGGATTGATCTTCACAAATGTTAAACTGGAGAGCAACTAGGTGATATAATCACAAAACCTCAGCAGGTTCTACAATTCATTGTATATGAATATGTAACAGATTTCACACGACTGGCATCTATGTGTACTTCTAAGCATGTATACCTACATGTGTACTTGTTTCTTCTAAATGATGAAAACAAAATTCAGCATTATGTATTATCTGCTTAAAAATAAAAAACATCAGGAGCAAGTTGCAACTACCTTTTTGTCAACACTTCCACCTGGCGATGAATGTTCTGAAAAGTAGGTGGGAGTTTACGTAGACCAAGCAACCTTAATGAACAACTCATACCATCAAAGAGTTCTACAATGGTCTTGTGTCTGAAAGACAAAAGGAAAGATCCTCAGTGTCAGGATTGATAAACAAGAAACGTATCAGGAAGTAAGACAACTTCATCATCAACTAAGAATAGATACCTTTGTAGAAGTTCACCTTCTCTAACTTCAGATTTTATCTTTAAAGGCTCGGTGGTTTTCTCTGGAGTTTGGGATGCAAATTTGGTTTCCAAACTCTGGTTTCCAACTATTCCAGGTTTGTGTGGAGAAGGATAAATAGCTGTTGATTCCTTGACTACATGAAGAGCATTTCCAAGCTTAGAGTCCAAGTGACTTTGTTTGCCTTCATCACATTTACTCTGATCCATGGCCTAAATACAAGATATAGGGAAGAAAGAACACAGGTTGCTCCTAAATCAGAGACTTTAAATCTGCACCCAGAAAAATATTAATAACAATAATACTCAATTCAAGAACAAGTAACAAGCAAACGATATTTCATCAATGAAAACATGAAAGGGTTCGACAATGCTTGCGGTGAACACTATCAGGAAACCAACCAACAACTTGAAAACAATTTTGCTCCAGCGGCAATCTGCAATACATCAGTCAGTTGGGTTTTTTTTTCAAGTTATCAAAACAAATATTAGAACCTCAAAATGGTGCAATCTTTTTCTCTTTTTTTATTTTCTTTGACAGAAGACAACACCCGATACGGAATGAAACCCTCTACTATACTTGAATTAAAAATTCCAACATTAAAGTAAGGTAAATGAGATACCACAAGCTAGAAAGCGAAATGCTATAAACCCTAAAACCCTAATATTTTAAAAAAAAACCGCTGCAATAACCACTCGATTGATGCATATACAATCAGCAAGAAAATGAGAAAGAATCGGGAATTCTGAAAGCATTTAGACCTGCAAAGCGGATAGAGGATCAGCCTCTGCTTGAAAGTCGGGAGGGAAACAATACAAGGAAAAAGCTCTCTTTCAAAATCAAAATTCTTGTCATGCCCGCCTTATGTCTTTTTACAACAAATATTTTTTTAAAAAAAAAGATAAAGTCAGGGGTCAGCCTCTTAGTCCAACGGATTCAAGAAATAAATAAAGGTGATTTTTAAAATTGTTTATCCATCTATAAAATATTTTTAAATAATATGATATTTTTTTTAATATTTTTTTAAAAAAATAGTTGAAATTTTCAATAAATATTAGAATATTTAAAAAATATATTAATTATCATACCTATTATACATCATTAAAAATATTATATATGAGAATTGATATGAAATTATTATTTATATTTATTTTATTTTATTAGAGAACCAATAGATTTGATATTTTATAAAATTAATAGAATAAAATAAATAAAATATAATAATAAACAACTATATATCCTAATCTTTTTGAAATATTAATTATCACATAATATGTATAAAATTTTACTTTTCTTCTGCTCAAAATAGTGATTTGTGAAACTATTTCCAATATAAGTATGAATTGAAAATCTTTAATAAAAGGAATTTAAATTAAAGATTTTTAAAACTAATAAAATTTTTTATTTAGTTGAAAATATAAAATTCATGTGTTTTAATGATATTATTGTAATAAAAATAAAAATATTATATTATATAAATAAAAATGAAAGAAATTATAAAATTCACCTCTTAAGCGAAAACAAGAATGTAAATGAATTGAAATATATATGAGTTATTTGATATTTTATTCAATAAAAGTTTATTTAAACTCATTTGTTAAGCTAAATGAGTCAAGTTTGAGCTTATTGATACTCAATTCATATAAGATTGTGAGTTGATTTATTTATAAGCTCGTAAGTTGACTCATTTATAAGCTTATGAGTCAGCTCATTTGTAAAATCGTGAGCAGACTCGTTTGTGAGCTCATGAGTTGATTCATTTATGAGCTTATGAATTAATTCATTTATAAGCTCGTAAGCTAGTTCATAGAACAACTCATGAGCAAACTTGTTTATTTTATTATTTTTATATCATTCATTTTATCATATAATATTAATAATTTATTTATATATATGAATGCCAAATTCAAGAAATATATGTATATAGTAATTAATAATATGTTATTTATATCAAAAATTAGCTTTATATTATTATATTTATAAATAATTTACTAATTAATGTTGTATAAAATATTTGTTTAATTTAAAATAAAATACAATTAATATAGATAAGATATATTTATTTAGCACTTAAAATCATATGATTCAAGTCATGTATTAGATTTAATAGTACTAAAATAAATAAATTATTTAAATTACAAATATTTTAATGCAAATAATGCTTATAAGTTAACTAATAGATCTATTATCTTGTAAAACTAGCAATAATTTATGATGAGAGATAAGATGATTCAACAAATTAGCAATGATTGAAATGAGTATTTAAGAATTATATCTAAAAAAATATAATTTATCTAGTTTTATATTATTATTAAACAAATATTATTAAAGTTTTTAAAATTTTAAATGTTAAACAATTATTTTTTCTTTATCATACCATTGAGTCATGCTAATATTTTATAAATTGAAATTATTTAAAATTAATTACAAATATTACAAATGAAAAACATATTTATTAATATAATTTATAAATAATAATATTTTTTACATTTAAAAAATAAACATTAATTATCTATCTTTTATATATAATAAATATTAATTATCATTAAATAACATTTCATTATTTATAAATTTATTTATCTATAATTATATATTTTAAGAAATTTATATAATAATTATTAATATTATATCAAACATCAATCTCCTTTGTATTCTTTAAATAACTTATTTATATGCTTAATTAAAATTTGAAATTTTATAAAAAGAGTTTTAACTTATTTTTTAATAATAAATAATTTTATTAATTTTCATAAAACTTATGTTCATATTATTTAATTTAATAAATTCAAAATTCAAGAATATTTATTATTTATTAAAAATTAAATAAATAGTTTGAATATTTTATGTTCAAATAATATAATTGAATCATTATTTTAAAAAATTTACAAGTTTAAAATTAATATCTAATATACGTTATTTTTGAATAAACATTTACCTATCTAATATATATTTATTTTTTTAAGTGTATTATTGAAATTGTTTTGAGCCTCTATCTTATTTTCAAATCATAATTTGAGCTTATTTTTTAGCTCAATTACAAGGCTTACTACGAGCTTAAGTTCAAATCATTTTTTAACTTTATTCAAGTATGGAAATAAGATAACTTGAGTAGAACTTAAATCAAGATTCAAGCCGAACTTGAGCCAAGCTTGAATCAAAAAAGCGAGTCAAGCTTTGAGTTGAGCTTAAACTTTAACATAAAAAGAAATTTAGAGCTTGAGCCAAGCTCTAAACTAACTAAAATCTCACCAGCCGAGCTTGAACAATTGAATACTCAACTCGATCGGCTTGGCTCATCATCAAAACTAGAGAATTCAACATTTTATAGATTATTTTAATGTTTTAGTTATAAAATTTTAGACTTTTATGTCACACCCTCATTTCTAGCAAGTACGATATTAATGATTCGAGTGATGAAAATTATTTCCAGTACGATCAAAATTAGACAATGATGTGGAATTATAGAAAAGTGCACATTTCGAGGTGATAATTCATAAATAATATGATAACGATAAGAAATATTTATCAGAATCAAGGAAAGATGATAAGTATAAGATGAGATAAGAGTTTATAAAAATAATATTGAATTGAGAATTCTGACTAAACTACTAAAAACGGATCCACTGAACGAGGGTTAGTCGATGAATTTGATATTGAAAACACTTAATATGATTAATTAAGTATGTCTAAGATGATTGATTTAATATAAGTTTAATAATATAGAAAAGATAGAATAATAATTTGAAATTAATTATGATATCATAATTGACTAATGATAATGTAAGCATGAGATGTAATTGTGATGTAAGCATGATGTGTGCATATAAGTATAATTATGATTCTAATGAACTAAAGAATGAATAATTATATATTAATAATGTATTAGTAAAAGTATAAAATGATATGTAAATATTAGAAAAGTATAATTAGAATTTTTATTAATGATGTCATGATGATGTCATAAAATAGTAAGATGATATCATAAAAAAAGAAATGAATAAATAAATAATATGTAAGTAAATGAATAGATAAATGAATAATTGAAAATAATATAAGTTAAAGTAGATTTGAATTAATATATATTATATTGGAAGTGGGATTGGAAGTTGAAAAATGTGGTTTAGGAAGTTGTGTTACTAGATAGAGAGAGAAAAGTAAAAGAGTATTTTATTAATCAATGGAGGAGTTTTATTATTAAATGTTTTATATGGAAGTATAAATTGGGTATTTAAATAAGTATAAAGAGGATGTGATTGGTGGAAATGGAGGTGTATACATATAAAAATACATATAAGGAAGTATAAAGGAGGTGTATAAGCCTTATGTTGCACATGCCCTACCCTTAACTCATTTTTATATGGTTTTTCTTCATTATTTCCATCAAAATAAACATTTTGCTCCTCTTTCTCTAAATGGCCAAAACCTCCATTCCTTCTTTGCTTTCATTTTTCATACTTCTTAAATCTTTCTTATGTCCTCTCTTTCATTTCTTTTAAGGAAAAATCGAAACTTCATCATTCCATCTTCTTTTCTTCATGAAACTTCAAGTTAAACCTAAGAACTATACGTTTGAATGAAGATGGAGTCAAGACTGTTTCATTTCTTATTTGTTCTTGATGAAGCCGAAAGTATTTGTTCATGAAAGCTTGAAAACCACAACATTTCTTTGCATTTCTTCATGATTTTCTTCAAGTTCAAGCTATATTTATGTGATGCATGCAAGGTTTGGCCGAAATGCTTTTTAAATATTTTTGTTCTTGAAGTGACCAAACCATTCTCTTAAGGTTCTTCAAAGTGTAAGGTCAAATCCATTAAATCTATGAGTTTCCTTGCAAAATCGCAACTTATTTTATGTTTAACCTTAATTTTCTTATTAGATCTCATGTCTAAGGTACATGCATGTGGGTTTCTAGTGATGAATAGAAGTTTAAAGCTTAAGACAATGTATTGGTGAGAAGATCTATGAAAAAGGCAAAGAAAGGATCAAGTTTTAGTTCTTTTTATTAATATTACCTTAAGGTGAGCTTGGTTTGATGCTATATTCACTAAAACCATACGTTTTTGGGTATGTTATTGTCTTGGCCGAATTATTTAGGTTCATTCTTATTATGGTTGACTGGTTAGATGAGTATTTAGTAGTTTTTAGCTTTTAGCTTGATGGTTTAGTTGATTAGTGATGTAAATATGGATCAAACTAGTGGATTATAGTATGTGTACGTTGTTTTATGATCTATCATGCATGGCTGAATACATCAAAAGTTAAAGCTATTAAAATGGTAAGTTTAATGCATGATTAAAGGATTAGAAAGATTAATGAGTAATTAATTAAGATAAGATAAGTTAACTTAAGATAAATGATAATTTAAGATTGATTAATGGAGTTGCATATGATAATTGAGTTAAATGATTAAAGGATTAGGCAAATAATATTTATGGTTGAAAATTTAATTATATGACTTAAAATAAAGAGGAAAATAAAGATATTTCAAAATGATAAGATAAGGTATGGGCATAATAATTGAATAAGGACAAAAAGGACATTTAATATGATGTAAGTGAGGAATTTGGAAGCATATGGCCA
>CANYBF012298044.1:0-20071 GCA_948192965.1 Dalechampia spathulata
GTTGTTTCCGCAGCACAACCACCATTAGGCTTAGAGCGTGTCCCCATACGACGTATATACGATGTATCCCTGACGGTACAGGCACTGGTCTTCTTAGAGGATCGCTGTCTGTGTCGTGGGAGCATGTCTGCCTAGGTATGGGCTGGGTGTGACAGAAGATGTCATATATCTTCTATATCACTCATGATTCATAAGAAGTCTTTGTTTGGTTACTAGCCACATGAACGTTTTACATCCTTCAGGCACTTTCCATTTCCAAATCAAAGTCCAAACTTTCTCTTCCTTGTATACTAAGTTATCATTAAGATGCAAATACGCTAATTTAATAGAGAACTGCCCATCACTACAATGCATCCAATAAGGTTGATCTAGTGCTTCCATGAAAAGGTTTGTCTTAATACCTTTAATACTTAGAATGATACCATATGGGAGATAATGCATAAACTTCCCTTAGTTCTAGCTCCCTTGTGCGTCAAGGTATTCTGAGAGTTTAGAGCCTAAAAGATTATTAGGTGGAGTGGTTGTGATATATTGAATTAAAGGAGTTTCAAACATATCCCAAATAGAACATGCTCTCCATTCTCAATTGCCTATTTAATCCCACTCTTGGTCTTATCTTAAACTTTTACAATATTCTTCCATAGGTGAGATCCCTTGGTCATTAAAGCTTATCAAGGTTCTATACATCAATAATTCCATATTTCCTCTTAAGAGTCGCATTCATAAGCTATCATTCTTTATGAGCAGGTTCCAAGCAAGCTTCATCATCATAACCTTTTAATCAACATGATATCATAAAGACCCAAACCCCCAACCTCTTTACTTTGGTGGATCATATCCTAGTTAACAAGGTGAAGACCCTCCCCATCCTTAGATCCCCTCCATAAGAACTTCTTACAGATGGAATCAATGTAATCATAACAAATATTTAGAATTTTGGTTGTTTGTATAGCATAATACAACAAAGATTGAAGCATTGATTTAGTAAGGGTAAGCCAACTAGCTAATGAAAGTTTCCAGTCATTCCATATAGAGAGACAATTTTACACTTTTTCTATGATTTCTCTATAAGTACCATTGGAGACCCTTTTATGAAGAAAAGGTATTCTAAGATATTTACTCAAGTCATTGATCTTTCAAAATCCTAAAGTATGACAAAAACATCAGTCTTCTCTTTATTGATCTTTAAACCTAAACTTCTACTAAAGTCTTTAAGAGCTCCAAAATGATATCAGCTTGTCAAGGGTAACATGACTAAATAAGAGTAGATCATTTATAAAGAAAAGATGAATTAAGCTAATACCTTGACATCTCATCTTAATGCCTTTCCATTTTTATTGATATTGAAAGTTAAGGATGCCATGTCTAAGTCTTTCCACACATAAAATAAAGATGTATAGTGATAGCGGATCCTTTTATTAAATTCCATGGGATGGTTTGAATTCCTCTATAATATACCTATTCCATAAGAGATACATGCTTAAGGAAGTTACACATTCTATAATCATGTGTTGGTTTATGAAAATGTGTTTAGCAGTAGAAGATATAATTTAAAACTTTTAAAATATATGATTTCATTGGATCTAGCAATTCTATTCATAGAACATATCAATTATGGAGAAGATTATCAAAGAAGAGATCGAAAAACTTACTTTTATGCAAATCTCCTTCTTTCTTATCCTTCTAAAAAGTTGTAGCAAACTTTTCAATCCCCAAGGTAAAGGATCTCCAAACTATTCACACAAGCAATGGAATGATTAGTAATCAATATTACAAGTTTTGTTTAGAGACTAGTAAAATAAAATAGAAAAGGAATGGATGAAGAATAAGAAATAAATTCAGTTCTTCTTCTTAATCTTCTATCAAAAGTCGAATTGATTCTTTATTCTTGAGCTTTGAATTATTTTGAAACTAAAAAGAAAAGGAGGCAGCAAAAATTAGCTTATTCTGTAACCCTAAAAGTTATGTCAGACAACTTATAAAAACCTAATTAGGTTTTAGGTTACTTAATTTATATGCATATGCATGTCATATGCTTCAAGCATGTGACTTGCATGTGCATGACTTAAAATCCCTTTAGAAGCACATGACAATCATTTGCACTTCCTTTTAATTCATCAAACTTGAATAAGTCATGTGACAATCAAATATTGACTATTAATTAATTTAATTCCGTCCAAATTCGCATATACCATGCATGTAAAATATGTCATCTTAAATCACTTGTATCTTGAGTTCTACTCATCAGATTTCAGTAATCTTGGTATCAAATCGAAGCTTTTTTCATGATCTTTTAAATGAATATAAAAAATACAAGTTATATTATAACCATAAAATATTATTTCATCAACATCCATTTTTGATTATCATTCCTCTTACTTTTAGTGTGCGACCTTTTGGGTTCTTGGCATGTTTACAACATATGAACATATTATTAAACTTCATTTAATAACATCTTATGTAAATCAAGAGTGGTGTCTAGTCATACATTATGACTATCCAAATGTCAAGAGGTCATTAGTTTGACTATAACCCTTCCATATCAGATTCCATGCAATAAACTCCTTTCACCACCCACTATCTCATCCAGGTTTGAGTATGCATAATCAAGTGTGTTAAATCATACCATAAATTTGATGTTTCATATACCATAATCTTTATTCCTAAAATGCCCTTATGAAACTCATTCATCAATGGACATTCTACTCTGGCCAGAGATTTCTAAATAAAGAATATTACATGAATCAATAAGATAAAACCCTTACATTTAATCTAGGGTGGTGAATCCTTTATTGATAAACAAATACCTTCAACTACTTTACACTATATCCAACCTCCAAGTTATGAACGCTTCCTATGGAGGAATAAAATATAGGAGTCAAAACATAGTGATCCATAATTATGATAACCTTGTTATCTCAAGTCTTAAGGATACTTGCACTACTGATATGAGTGAGATATACTTCATAGACATCGATTAATCATCCATGTGAAATCTCACTGGCAAGGCCTCCAATGAGTCAGTCTCTCACTGCTCATCCACATGTTCACTTTAGACAACTCTTATCATAATGAATGAGAATTATCCCTAAAGGAAGTATAACATGTGTTGATCTTAACCGCATTAATAATATCCATTCTTATTGATACATTAATCAAGGATAATTTAGATATTGAACGTTTACATACAATAAGAATCTCATTTCATAAACTCTTTATGAATTCCTTTATACTATTCCAATATCTTGGAATTCATTATTTAATTAATAACCTTTCAAGTACACTGAATAATGAATAATGCATTTTATTGATAAATGGTTCAATATTAAATTACAATGAAAACATGATGCTCTAGAGAATACACTAACATCATGTTAATCATTCAACTTGAATGCCTAATATCATTGAGAGTTTCCAAGATAAAATCTCATTAAAGCATATCATAAGTCTTTTCTAAGTCAACCTTAATTGCCATAATCATTGTCTTGACCTTTTTCATATACATCAAATGCACAACTGCTTAAGTAATTACTATGTTATCAATGATATGTCTCCCCTAGATAAATATGGTCTAGTTAGGTCTAATAATATGGTCCATACATTGTTTCAGGTGGTTAACAATGATTTTGATGATGATTTTAAAGGTAACATTACATATGTTGATCGGTTTATATTACTTTAAAGATGAAGGATATTCCTTTTAAAAGATTAGAATGATAAGAGTATTGTTTAAACCAAAAAAGAGGCCTTTACCCATGCATGACCCTCTTATAATGTTGAAAGTAGAGTGTTTGACAACACCCTAATGCTTTTAAAAGAACCTTGTATAAAAGCCATCGATACTTGGAGTTTTAAGAGGTTGCATATCTATAAGGGCTTTAATGATCTCACTTTCTGCAATATCATGATTTAGGTCATCTTAAGTATTAGAGTTAAGTGGAAGAAAGCATTTGATAACATAAAAAAGAGCAAAGTCTTAAAAGGGTCTAGTGATAATGAAAGCATAAAAGGAAATAACATGCTTTTGAAGATCCTCTTCCTTAGTTAACCAAATACCATTATCATCTTGCAAGCAAGTAATTCTGTTCCTTTTATGCCTTTGAAGGGTTTTTTTATGAAAGCAGTATTTCAATCACCACTTTATAACAATTCTTTATGAGATTTTTAAATCAAAAGGAGTTCTTCTTGCATCAACACCCCTTCTAGTTTACCTTGTAAGTTATTTTCCAAGCCCATAAGATATTTAGAGAATCTCTTTTCAAGGGTAATTTGAATTACTACTAGTCTCAATAAAAGAGTTCTCTTTCTTTTAAAGATGTTACCAAAGACCTCATTATTCCATTTTGAAATTTTCTCTTGAAAAATAAGAGAAGCTTGAACAAAATGAAGGTTATTGTCCCAACTTTATCTAACAACTTTCTTAAAGTTGTTGCAGGTGTTCCATGCTATTAGAAAGTGAAAAAACATTTTCCTATGATGAGTGGAGTACCTTTGTTGACTATGAGTAAGATTGGATGACATGAATCTTACCAAATGCTTAACATTGGAGAATTGGAACTTTGTCATAAAGGAGTCATTAGCAAGAAGACAATCTAGTCTCTCCATTAAATGACCCTTTCTCCAAGTGAACTTGGAATCATAGAACCCCGTATCATATAACTAATTATTCAACATCCAATCCTAAAAAAGCTTACAACCATGGCTATGAGTAAAGCCTGCTTTCTTTTCACTAGATTGAAGAATGACATTGAAGCCACCTCCGACCACTCAAGGGCTAGAGATATTGGTAGCCAAATAATTTTGCTTTTTCGATAGATTTTTCCTAATGGTAGGAACAAGACTTGCATAAACTACTGTAAGGTAAAAACTATTTTAGTATCTTATTCATGTTTTGCTAAATTTCATAATTTATATAAGATAATTAGCTCGTAATATTTAAGTGATTTTCATTAGAAAGGTTGAACAATCTAAGCTTGATTTGAGTTTAATTTGTTAACAAATATTATGAGTCAAACTCTAATCAAATTTGAGCTTATTTATGTATTTTTATAGAGTTTGAGTAGAGCTCTAAACTTAAACATCTTGAACTTTAATTCAACTTAATTATACTTTCAAATATTAGAATTTATACACATTTATGCATATAATAATTATCAAAAAGTACATGATATATATTTAAAATGTATTTGATGAATATGTGAAATATAGTATTCAATATGCAAATTTCTTTGCTACATTTTAATAAAATATATTTTATATTTTGAATCATTATTAATTTCAAATATATATTGCTAAAATCAACACAGAGGGAATGAGGGAATGGGCTCCGGGCTCGGCTCTGCCAACAATTTGACAAAAATAGGTGTGATTTAATTAAAATTTAAATTTGTATTAAATAACATGATCAATATTGGATCTCTAATATTTGATTCTGATGTTCTCAGGTTCAATGTTTAGATTCTTAATCCCAATATATAATTTCACAATCTTAACATCCAAATATTCAAGTTTGTATGCTTATATATTGGTGTTAGAGTTATTGATGACGAATGGCTTGTACCTTGGATTTTGATGTTGTCCGAAATGATAAATACATATATATTTAAAAATATATTAATTTAAATATATTTAATTATTGAGATATTGATAATTATATTTATTAAATTTTTATTAATTATTTAAATAATATAACCATCGATATAATATAATAATAATTATATCATATTTTATATTAAATTCTATTAAACATAATTTAAAAGAGTTAATAATTAAATATCTAACTTACAAAAGAATTCAACTAAAAATCACAATAAGAAAAAAATTTAACATATAAAAAAGTTAAAAATAGTAAATTGTAAAAGATATTTATAAAAATAATATTGTGTCAAAATTTAACATATATTTAAGTTTATAAAATTTTAATAAATCTAATATGAAAATCGTTATTTCTTAAAAAAATATCATTTTTATAAAAAAATTTAAAAATAATAAAATATCATTATAAAATAAAAATAAAACTTATTATTTTGTAAATATACTCTATATAATAATCCCTATAATTTTATCCAACTAGACAACATTCTTGTTATTAACATTCAATTTTTATTTGATCTTTTATCTAATAATAAATATTATTAATCTTCAAAATATCAAAATCTTCTAATTTTTTTTAAATTCTGAGTTTAATAATTTACTTTTTTTAGTAACTTTTCCTGTAAAAAAAATTGTGCTAGTAATTTTTTATATTTAAAAAAGTTATTAGCATAAATTTTTACTGAAAAACATAAATAAAATTATTTTTTTCACCCTAAAAAGCCAAGAATCCTTAGCTGTTTAAGTTTCCTATATAAGGCAAATTACTATTTTTTGAATAATAAGAGGAGAAATAATTGAAAAAATATGTTTTTTTACATTTTTTCCTTTTTAGAATTTTTAGTTAAAAGTTTTATTAACAAATTTAAAATTGGTTTTATAAACAATTGAGTTTTAAAATTTTAAAATTTTAAAATTTATTTTCTAAAAATAAAAAATTGTTTTAAAATTTCAATTTGGTAAAATTTTCTAAAAATTAAGATGTTTTAGTAAATATTTTCTAAATTATTTCAAAAATACAAAAATATTTTCTTTTTGAAGATATTTGAAAATTTTGAAAAAATTTAGAGAAATCTTTAAAGTTCAATCAAAGGTATACTTACATTTCTAATTTTCCAATTTTCATTCCTTTTCTTGGAAATTCATGTGAAAAGGGAAATTAGTAGTTGTGAGCCAAGTATTTGTGCAATAAAGTTATTAGCACAACTTTATATTATGAACAATTACTAATATAATTATTTTGGTAAAAATAATTACACCAACAACTCTTTTGGTATGAAGTTGTCTATGATATATTGATTGCATTAGTGATTGTTGATGTTAAGTTCAACATAAAATGTCTAAAGAATGCGCATCATGTAAATATTTGTCTTAATTACCTTCTTCTTTTGCTATTTATTGCTTCACTTCTTTATGTAAATATCATCTCTTGGATCCTGTCAGCTAAAACCCCAAAGCTAGACTCTTTATCAACCATCAGAATCTATAGATGATAAGTATTAGAAGTCAAGTTGCTAACGCTCGGGAAAAAAGCAACTATGATAGTATGGCAAGGCCATGATATCTCCTCATACTTAAGGAATTTATGAATAGGTTCACTCTTGAACTTTGGTACTAGATCAAGGATGGTTTGGCCTATGTCAAAGTGCTTGTAGACTCAATGAGGTGTGTAGTGTGCATGAAAGAGAAATCCTAGCAGAAAAATACAATAAATGTATGTGTAAATGGTGACATATCGAATCTCACCATTAGGGATGGTAGTTATCCATCCCACCCAATTCTCATGGATCATGTTTATAATACCTAGAAGTAGGAGTCGTCTCCTTGTATTATACTTGTTATGATCTCCTTTGAGTATTGTAAGAATTATTAGCTTTTCCTATAACCAAATCTAAAAAAGAAAAAAAGAAAAAGAAGCTCAATGAGTTAAAAATCATAAAGTGATGAGTCATGCAAAAATTAGGAGAACCCATTAAGTTAAAAATCCAATAGGACATATTAAAATAAAAAAGAATAACAGTTTATTGGGTTGCATATTTATGAAATAATCCAGGTAAAAAAAAAATTAAAGCTTTAACTAGATTAAAAACCTAAAAAGGTGATCTATTCAATTGAGAATACTTGGAAGTAACAGAGGACTCCTAGACAAATAGTTACAATAGCTAAATTTCACATTGTCAAGCTTGATTCTTAGACAAATAGAAACTATGTCATAATGCAAAAACATGCAATTCTTAGACAAGATGGATCAAACACTGATCATTGAATGCAAAGTTATAGAAAAGAAATCATGTTTACAATCATTGAGCTAATAAAGTGTGAGGTAGTAGTGAGTGGATGGTGAGATGTCGAAAGCATTAACATGTACGAAATGAGATCAAAGATAACATAAGGAATGGTCACAATCTCACTCATAAGAAAGTTATTAGTGTAAGTTTTTGTTAGGAAAAGAAAAAAAAATTATTTTTATATAGAAAAGCCAAGGATCGTTCAACCCTTTTAACTTTCCTATTTAAAAAAAAAAACTTATTTTGGAAAGAGAGAGGAAATAGTTGAAAATATATTCATTTATATATTTTCTAGACTATTTTGGATATTTAATAAAAGCTTTATTAACACTCAAGAATTAATTTCTTAAACAATTGAGTTTTAAAATTTTAAAATTTTAAAATTTGTTCTTTTAAATTTATTTTCTAAACATAAAAAATTAAATTAAATAATTTTCAAAATATCTTTAATTAGTAATATTTTCTAAAATTAAAATCTTTTAATAAATATTTTCTTAAATCATTTAAAAAATATAAAAATATTTTCTTTTTGAAGAAATTGGAAGATTTTGAAATAATTCATTAAAACTAAAAGCTTAATCAAGATAATTCTATAGGCATTTTTTATTTCTTTTAAATTTTCTTCTAAAAATTGGTGTAAAAGGGCATCAAATTATTGTGAGTTTAAAGACTTGCATGAAAATCAATAAAGTTGCTCATGTAACTTTTTGATAAAAAAATAATTCTAAAAACTTTATTTGTTTTTTTATACTTTATATTATGATGTTATGTGATATATTTGTTATTATGATTGGTTGATCATGATGTGTACATAATAAAGAATTGATTTCTTTTCTTTTGATTTTCATGATTTGTTTTAAATAGGATGATTTATGAATTAATAATCATTCTCATTAAATCTAAAATAATAATGTTAAAATCATAAATTAATAAAGTAATATATTTGATTTGTCATTTTAAGAAAAAATGTTATCCTCTTATTTCTTTTATGAAGTGTTGTTGATAATGTGTATTAATTTTATATCCAATCTACTTTATTTTTATTTCTATTCACAAGTGTGCTAACAACTATTTTCTATCTTAATAGTTGTCCTAACAATTGTTTTCTATAGTAATAATTATGCTAACAACTCTTTATTGAAGAAAATAGTTGTTGACATAACTTATTTTTAGTAGAAGTAGAATGTTACTTGATTAATTGTAATTATTTATGTTGCATGTTTAATGTAATGATAAGAATATGATGAATGAATGCCTTTATTACATGCTAAATATGTATTATATGATATATTATTGTATAATGATTGATATGCTTTATAATTTATGATGAGTGCTTTTGGATGATGTGATAATATAATGTTATCATATGTGGACTAGCTTTTTATTTTTTAGGTCAATTTGACTCTTTGTTTATTGATGATGTGTAAGTTATTACTGTATATGCAAATTTATCATTGTTTCCTCTCTCAGCAAGTGTGTTATCACAATTTTATTTTGTAGACCCTATTTATCTTTTATTCATAATTTCAAAGTTATAATACATGGATGTATAATATACATACATATATTTAGGGAATATGATAATTAATTAAATAAAAAATTATATAATTTAGATATAATAGACCCAATCACTTGAATCCAACTTTAAAGGATTAAGTTGATAGCATCGATTTGATCAATTTTTTTGATTTTACTAGGTAATGATTCTATTACAACTTTATGAAATTGATTGCTTTCATATATTTAATTTTCAATATGATTTTTAATTTTCATTATTATATTTATTTAATGATTTAAAAGTATTTTTTATGAATTTTTTTAAAAATATAAAAAACTTAACACATCAACTTAAAAAAAATAAGTCATAATTTTCAACTTATTATTTTAAATGATTTTTGACTTAATTGAAAAAATTAAATTGATTTCAATTTTGCTATCAAACTTAACTTAAAAATATTAATTTAAACACTTAATCATTTTAAATGAGTTATCAAACTCTCCTAAGTCATATAATTAATCTAAAATTAGATATAAGCATTAAGGATACAAATGAACTTTATATCTAAAATAATATAAAAAATCAAATAATATGTAAATAGATTAGATATTAAAATAAATCAACTAATTTTAAACAATATGAAGTTTAACATTGTTCATATATTATTCACTTTTAATTGTTTGTTTCATTTCATTAAAATTAAAACAATTTATTAATCAATATTTTACTAAAATATGCTTTAAAAATAATTAATGAGAAAGTTATTAAAATATTTTAAGAATTTACTAAGCATATTCTGAAATGATTAGAAAATATTTTTATTGAAATTTCTATATCTAAATCAAATAATCAATAATTTATTGCATAATTATCGTAAATCAAAAGGAGGAATATATTGCCTTATTACACTCAAGTGATCAAGAAACCATTTCTTTAAAAGATAAACAAACTTACAAATATCTAAAATAAATAAACACTTGCAAGGACGAAAGCATTTCACTTTATGTTCTTCAATGTAATGGTTGATATTTGGATTGATGGGTATATACTTAATCATTAACTAAGAGTTTAAAAATTTTGTTAAATCAAAGCTATAATTTATAATTTATATAAATAATAAACTCTCATTATAAAAAAAATAAAGAATATTAACCAAATCTATAGTTTTTATAAATAGTTCGATAAATAAAAAAAAGAGTGGCAATTTCCTATGTCTCTTATAAAATAATTCAACACTTTAAAACAACTAATGGCAGCATACTTTTTCTAATTAATTTATTCATATAAATTTAAACATTTTAATTTTTAAATATTAATTTAATTGCATATTATTTGGAATATATAAGAATAATTTATTCAAATTTGAAATCTAAGGGTTTATCAAAATTATATCCATTTGCTTGCTAAATATGAGATTGGTCATACTTGTTTATAATTTTCAGGATTTGATCTAGTTTTATAATTTTATATAATTTCAGTCAGAATAATAATTAAAAAAAACTATTATGTTTAATTTTATAAAATTTTTATATTTTTTTATTATTTTAATAAATACTCATATTCCTTAAAGAACTCGTACTATTAAACTAACAAAGGATGCAATGCACATGTTGAGAACCTGATTAATCATGATTAGGAAGGTTGTTATCTTAATCAAATGATATTAATTATTTTTTTATGAAAATAATTTGATTTTAAATTTTTTAATATCGTAGATTCCAAATTACGTTGCCATGTTATATTTTTAATATATTAATTGATTCCATGTTTCCAACTAATTGCCAGAAGATGAACTCGACTCATTGGTTTAGTGGTTCAAATTCTTGTCCAATCTCATGATCCCCATTCTTAGCCTTTCTTGCATTTTTTTGAATATATGAAATATATTACACATATCAAATATATAATTATTTTCTTTTTTAATTCAAACATTAATTTTTTTAATATTTTCTTCATCCATAAAAATAATTTTATTTTCTTTTTTAATTATTTTAAATTATAATTCACTTTCTTTTTTAACAAAATAATTAATGTGTTAAATTTATATTATACTTTTTTTAAAATTGAAAACATAACTAATAACAAAATAATTTTATTCTATAAGAATATTATAAGAAAAATATATTTAAATTTATCTTTTCAAATAAAATAATTAATATTTTCTGAATCCTAATAAAATTAAGAATAAATCTATTTTTATAAAATGGAACGAGTAATTATTTTAGCTAGATACTATATATTATACTGGTTAGTTTTTTTTCTAAAAAAAAATACGTTATACATTTTACTCAAAATCACAAAGCTTATATCATGTTAGACAACAATAAGTTAATTGTTAAAAAAAATACAAGTTAGTCATTAAATTTATTATTAATATTTAATTTACTTCAATTTTAGTATATTTATTGAATTAAACAAAATTTTAAGTTATTTATTTTCAATATTAATAGATAATTAAAACATAAATTTATTAATATTTTTTCACTTTTAAATATTTGAAATAATTTATTTTAATATTTCAAACATAAAAATGTATTATTATATTTAAATACGTAAAGAATTGATTGAGTTTCTTAATAAAAATATAATATTAAATAGTGTGTATATATGTACATATATATAAATCGAATATTTATTAATAATTTTTAAGAATTAAATTGTAATTTTTATGATTGACTAACTATTAAGAAATTAATAAAAAAATTAAGAAATTAAGAAAAAAAGGACAAATACTGCCAAAGACATTTGATGCCAAAAACAATGGAGCCCGTGAACACTAATTTATACTTCTGTTTAATCAAAATTATTTAACAAAATGATTATCTTCTATGATTTCACGTGAAAAATAATAAAAATTTATAATTAAATATTTTATATATATATATATATATATATATTAAGATTCCTATGAAATTTAGTAATTATCATAATACTAATAAAATCTTAATCTTCTCAGCTGTAAAAGACTAAAAGTTTGGCCTTAATGATAACTGTATATGTTTTAACATTATTAGGGTTTGACCTCAACTGTAATTTATTTAAATCATAATTATAATTTCAATAATAATGGTATTATTACGAAGTTTAATCCATGTTTTTATCTAATTTGTATTTTAAAATATCAATCATTTAATATTTTTATTATTTTTGTAATAATTTTAACCTTAGCTTATCATCTCTACTCTTCTTCTTCTTCTTTTTCTTTTTTCTTTTTCATTTCTTTACGTATTTCATCTTCATGACTACCTCTATATATATGTATATGTTTCCTTTCTTTAATTATGGCCTGACTTCTTTTTTAAGTTTTCTTTTCTGCATTCTTATTATCTGGTTTGAGCATTTCGAAATTCTTTATGGTTTATACACATTGGGGGGGACTGAAAATGATCTGGGTCACTTTCTCCTACTCCTCCATCCTTCCTTTCTTTCTTCATGATTCAGGTTCTTTTTGGTTGTTTTTAAATTGTACACGTAACTCAAGACCTTATTTAAACTATTAAAATACGATTTTCTCACCATACAATGCATCTTTTAGAGCTCAAAAAATGAAACAAGTCATTATTTGCAGGTGCAGCATTACCAAGATTCACAAGCAAAATACATGCAGAGGCAGCTATATCTATACTTACACCATCCTTTTCCTTTTCTCAGACAATCATGATGAACAAGAGTTCTATAAAAATGATTAAATATCATTCTTGAGACTATCTTTTCAACATCAATCTCTTCATACACATCCTCGAACTAAAATTCAAATCTTTGATATACTTAAAAGTATCTAACGCTTTATCCCATTTATACTTACTTTTTCTTCTTTTATCCTTTTCAAACCAGTTGGGGTTTAGTTGACTTCTCCAGGATGAATCCTGATTTTCTTTCTGCCCAAGTTTCCTTTGAGAATCTTGATGATGCTGCATCAGCCATTAATGACTATAAACCTCAACACTTAAATCCACATTCAGGACTTCTACATATCTGCATCTGATTAACTCCAAGGTAATTACAAGCTTCTTATTTTTATAAATTTTTAATTAAAATAGATTAACATGTTTTAATTATTTATTCTTACCATTATTTTAATCTTAAAAAAATTCATTTATTAGTATGATATTTTATCCAAATACATTTTAGAAATATTGATAAAAAAATTATCATGTTTTCTTTATGTTGTTATTCTAAATGAATAATTACTTATGAATAAAAAAAATTTTTAAATTGGTTATTAAACATAAAAACGAGGAGTATATAGGAAATATTTTATTCAGTTATCATACTAATAAATTAAAAAGCTTAATTTTGAAGTAAATTTAATTAAATATATATTTTGGGAATTTGAAATTTTAATTTATTAATTTTAATTTAGAATAATATATTTTTTATATTTTAACTATTTTTAATTTTAAAATACATTTTTATAGAAAAAATTGTGTTATATTTTAAAAAATAATAAGTTAAAAAATATTTAAAAATTGTATTTTTAAAAATAAAATAAGTTGAAAAGTAATTTTTTTAAAAAAATCAGAAAAGAAATTTTATAATTAGTTTTCTCAAAGTGGAAATATTTTGTCAAAATATAGTAAGGGATTGTTTGGGGTTGCTTTTTAGGTTAGATGTTAGCTATTGGTGTTTAGTAAATGAAGATGTTAATTGATTTTAAGTAAATCAGCAGAATAGCTGGTAAATATTTTAAAAATACCCTTTTTATTATTATATAAATTATATTATTCATACATTTATTTTTCTATAAATATTTCTTTTTTAATTTTTCTTTCAAAAATTATATTAAAATTTATTTTTATCATCTAAATAATTATGACATTATTACATAATTAATAAAATTAAATTATTATATGATTTTATTATATTAATTTTAATTTATTAATTACATGATAAGCTTTTAATCAAGTAAAAAATTATATCCCTAATTATCATTTTACGTATTTAAAATACCAATTATATTCAAGTTTACCAAACACTTTAATTAATTAATTGATGATTAGCTATCAGTTAACAACAATAATCATAAGCTATCGGCTCCAATGAACAACTTTACCAAATAAGCCCTAAACACGTAAATAATCCTATAATAAATTCAAAAGGTAATTAGTAGAATATGGATAAAATTTTTGAATAGAATTAATATAAATATATTTAATAATTTTTAAATTTTTTTTATAAAAGTTTAAGTTTTTAAATTTAATGATTTCTTCACATAATATCATATAAATCTATATATATTCATGTTTCAAATTCAATAAATATTACATGCAAAGATATATGAGAAATATATTAAATTATTCTTACACATGACAAGCATAACACTGAGATTTTTAAAAAAAATCTATCCGAAATTATGAATTTTTTTTATAATAAGTTTTTGAAAATTTTCAAAGATAATGAACTTCTTAAAAAAATTTACAAAAATAGAGCTTTAAAAGTTATATATATGTTTATTTTAAATTTACTTTAATGCGTAAAAAGATTTACTTTTAAGTTTATTTTAGATTTAGTTAAAGTAAAAATCTATTATATTAAAAATATTTATAAAAATTTGTTACTTTGGAAAAAAATATTATTATTCTAAAAAAATTTTTAAAATATATAATACTATTACAAAATATAAAATAAAATCTATCATTTTCATAATTTATATGAATAATATTTCCCCAAAGTAATACAAACATAATGAAATCCTGCGAGCTAAGGCATAAATTCAATAAACATAAATTATTACAAGTTTTTTAAGATTAGGGTTTAATTATTAATTCATCCTTTTTTTAAGATTTTATTAAAATATCATTCAATTTTAATTTCATTTCTTAAAACACTCAAATCATCTAAAATAAATAAATAAATTACTATAAATCCTCTGAAATTAGTACCTAATTATAATTATATCTTTTTTTTTTATAACCTAATTAAAATACCTTTATATTTTAGTTCTATCCATCAAAGTATCTAAATCACAAATTTTTCATAAATTATTAAATAACTTATTATTAATCTTGATGTAACTATTTTTTTATTGTTTTATTTTCCTAGATTTGACAATACTTATCCTTAAAATAAATTTTGAATCAAATATTTTATATTTTATATTTTAATCATTCTAATCCTTGAATCAAATCCTATTATTTTTAGTCAAATTAATTATCTATACTTTATATTTTATCATCTTTTAGAGGATAAATTTAATAATTAAAAAAATATATATTTACTTTAAATTGTAAAATAAAAGTCAAAATTAACCAAAAGGTTTAGTGATAAACGAAACTAAAATATAAGAATGTTTTAATTATCATATCATGGGAAAGGGGAGTGAAAATACAAGTCTACCCCTTCTCTTTAATTTTAATATTTCAAAGATAAATATTATTTTTATAAATTTACATGAAATTAAATATTTTAATTCAAAGATAAATATTATTTTTTTTAATTTACATGAAAATAAATATTACTTTTAAAACTTAACAAAAATATTTATAAACATTAATCTAACAAATAAAAATAATAAAATAAATTTTTATTTAATATAAATTAGTGCACAAAATAAATTTATTAATTATAATTAGTGTATTATTTTATATTAATTATGATTAGTATATTATATTACTATTAAAATTAACAGATTGAAAATATAAATTAATGCATAATTTAAAAATAAATAATACTTATTTTATTTGTATTTATTAGCTACTAAATTTTATTCAAAAGTTAAAAACTACTAATTTTATTCAAATATAAATACTACTCATTTTATTTCTATTTGTTAAAAATTACTAATTTTATTTATATTTATTAATTATTAAATTCTATTCAAAGATAAATGTTACTAATTTATCATTAATTACTTTTTAAAACTTATCAAAAATAAATATAAAAATTAATCTAACAAATATAAATAATACAATAATTTTTTAATATAAATTACTGTATAAAATAAATTTATTAATTATAATTAGTGTATTATTGTATATTAATTATGATTACTATATTATTAAATTATATTAAATTATATTTTGTGTAATTATCTTATTACATTTAGAAAATGGATGACTTAATATTAATTAATATAGTATTAACATAATTATCTTATTAAATTTAAAGTGGATACCTTAATATTAATTAGCATAATATTAAATCATATTATATTTTACGTAATTATCTTATTAAATTTGAAAAATGGATGTCTTGATATTAATTAACATAATATTAAATAATTATATCACTATTCAAATTTAAAAATTGAAAATATAAATTAAAACATAATTTAAATATAAATACTACTCATTTTATTTATATTTATTAACTACTCAATTTTATTTAAAGTTAAGAATTACTAATTTTATTCAAATATAAATACTACTCATTTATTTCTATTTGTTAAAAATTACTAATTTTATTTATATTGATTTATTATTAAATTTTATTCAAAGATAAATACTACTAAATTATTATTAATTACTTTTTAAAACTTATCTAAAATAAATATAAAAATTAATCTAATAAATATAAATAATAAAATAAATTTTTTAATATAAATTATCACATAAAATAAATTTATTAATTATAATTAGTATATTATTTTATATTAATTGTGATTAGTATATTATTATATTATATTTTACGTAATTATCTTATTAAATTTGGAAAATGGATGGCTTAATATTAATTAATATAATATTAAATTATATTATATTATATTTTACATAATTATCTTATTAAATTTGGAAAATATATACCTTAATATTAATTAGTATAATATTAAATTATATTATATTTTACGTAATTGTCTTATTAAATTTAAAAATAAATGTCTTAATATTAATTAATATAATATTAAATAGTTATATAACTATTAAAATTAACATATTAAAAATGTAAATTAATGCATAATTTAAAGATGAATACTACTCATTGTATTTGTATTTGTTAGCTACTAAATTTTATTCAAAGTTAAAAACTACAAATTTTATTCAAATATAAATACTACTCATTTTATTTATATTTATTAAAAATTACTAATTTTTTTATATTATTAATTATTAAATTTTATTTAAAGATAAATACTACTTATTTATCATTAATTACTTTTTAAAACTTATCAAAAATATATATAAAAATTAATCTAATAAATATAAATAATAAAATAAATTTTTGTTTAAAATAAATTATTGTATAAAATAAATTTATTAGTTGTACTAACACTTACGAACTTAACTTGCAGGAAACAAAATATATGAGTCTATATGTTCTACCTTATATAAGCTAAAACAAGTTTCAAATTGCAACTGTAAGACAAAAAGATTTGAGCATGAACCACCAACATTTTGTTATCAAAACGGAAAGGTTAAACTAACTAAAGCCTATGTACCAGAATAATTATTGCAATTATTCACTTTAAACTCAGAAAAAGAAAAGGAATTGCAAGCAAATAGCAGGTTATATAATAACTTATTTGTATTCACATTATTAGGTGTCAATTTGGACAAAAAAACTAGCATCAAATAGAAATGGAGTTTACACATTTAAAGCACAAGGATAAATATACCATGACTTACCATAATTAGTACCAATAAATGGGATTCCATGATATTTTTAATTGTACTTCTATGACTCCATTAATGAGGTGTAAAATAGAATGAAGATAATGAAGAATGTGATTTTATGTAAAGAAAATATAAGGAGGTTAATAAAGATTCTAGAAGAAAATCCTTATGTTAAGGTATTCCGAAGACTTAATACTTATAAGTCCTATGATAATCTTAACATCTAGATCAAAAAAAAGGAATATAAGAATGAATCATCAATATGAAGTTCCAACAGAAGAAGACGTGGCAAGTATATGGATTGAAGGCAATAACCCAAATGGAGCATTAGATAGAGAAATAATTGTACAAGCTCATTCAGGACAATGATACAGAGTCAAACACTTCTATGGATATTATGATGCATTGCGATTGTCACACCCAGCCCATACCCAGGAGGACATGCTCCCGTGACACATACAGCAGTCCCCAGAAGAAGACCAGAGCCTGCACCACCAGGGATGCATCATGCAGACGTCGTATGGGGACACGATACTAAGCGTAATGGTGGTTGTGCGACGGAACAACGTGATGTGCAACATCTTCCCAGGATAAACTCATCATACACACAAATAATATACAATAACAGGCTATCTAGTAATTCATATATATATAACCTGTTATACATTGTGTAAGTGCATACAATTACCACCAAAAGCTATACAATGAATACAAGACTACTGCCACCCTAGCTACACAATCCAAAAGGAGCCGGAGTATGCCTCAGAAGTCCCGTACCAAGTTGAGATCGATCCGTCTCAGCTGACGACCTCTAATCCTTCTCTGAACGCTCTCCCGTGGGCTCTGAACCTACGTTCATCAAATGATAAACGCTGAGATAAACTCAGTGGTGCTAGAAACACATATAAACAGTCATGCAACATACAGCAATTCATCATAAACATCTTATGCAATGCAAATGACAATGCTTCCAACCTTCTCCCGCATCCTTCTTTCTCATTCGCTCTTATTTTCCTGTAATTGTGCACATTCCTTTCGCACACACTGGATCCCAATAGGTACCGGTACTCATCTCCCATAGGAGGCCATTTAACTGTTGAGTGCGATGCACTCGATGCTCATCTCCCATCTCAGGAGGATCTCTATTTAATGATTCCCGAAGGAATCCCATTCATTATTGATCCAGTGTGCCCAGAGCTGAGCTCTGCCCTCATTTCTCATTTTCTTTTCTCTCTTTCTTTACTCATCAATCATCTCCATGCATGTCAGTATGTTATTAACATTAATTCATCATAACCATGAAAGCTAGGGCAATTCATCACATTAACAAGCAAGGAAAACATCAATCCTAGCATTACAATCATAACCATGCATATAGTACACCTCAACCAATCAAACACAAGGTAAACATACAAGCCTAGACTTAGTTTCAGTCTTACGGTAATAGTAACAAGCCGAAAGTGGCTCAAAACATAAAACTAGCACTAACCTGGAAATCAAGTTACTTCTAGCTTAAGCCGGTGATCTTGTCTTTACTCGTGTCTAGCTTCTATCTTGCGTTCTCGGACGTTAGGGACGCTTAGAATCTCTAAGTAGGAGTTTTGGTAGGGTTTAGGGGTGTTTTAACTTAAAGAAGAAGGAAAGATTTAAGGGAAAACCGTGTGTTTCTAACCCTTAAAAAGTCAATTAAAAGTCACGTACGGCCGTACGGATATTGGTACGCCCGTACCGACCTAAAACTTCTGACAAACCCAATTTCCTGCGAGCAACGGTACGCCCGTACCCCATTTGGTACGCCCGTACATACTCGAGGTTACTGACAAACTAAAATTCCTGCGAGCTCACGTCCGGCCGTACCACCCTCTGGTACGCCCGTACGCCCTCCAGGACCTAAAATCCCTGAAATCCCCTGTCTCGTACGACCGTACGTGCAATCCGTACGGCCATACTACTCCCTAAACTCCCATAACACGCCTCTAGGCACTCCCATTCCCCTTGTACCTATCTCAATCATCCATACTAGACCTATAATACTTCATAACACATTCCTAGCCTCACATACTCGCCGTCCCTCATCCAACCGAGAAGACACGCTCCTCAATAAGGCGACGACACACGAGTCAAGCACATAACAATTCATAGCA
>CANYBF012298522.1:0-11997 GCA_948192965.1 Dalechampia spathulata
AATAAGTACTCCAATAACAATTAAATTTACAATTACTAATAATATATAAATCATAATAGTAAATATTAATCATTATATTTATTACATAAATAATAATACTAATAATATTAATAATTATTATTATTACTATCACTATAATTATAATAATAATATATCACAATAATAATTATAATTAATACTAATACTAATAATTAATTATAATAATAATTTTTCATGCACATAATATTTACGAACAATTATTTTCAAAAAAATTATTCACTATATTTATATTTATCAAATATTCTATAATAATTCATATATTATCTATAAATATTAATAAGTACACTCATACTAATAAAAAAAATACTACAAATCATTTATTAATAATACTAATATTATTTATTAAATATTTATTACAACTACTAATAATACATAAATCATTATAATTATTTTTCATTCATAATAATAATTCTACTAATATTATAATAATATTTATTATTATTATTATTATTATATTAATAGTATTCCATATAATATTAAAATATAATATTATATAAATCACAATATAATAATAATAATAATAATAATATTATTATTATTATTATTAAAAAATAATAATAATATTATTATTACTACTATTACTTATTATTAATATTACAAATAATTAATGTTAGTATTATTCAATTTAATAATAATGATAATAATAATTACTTTTCTAATTTTTATTTAATTATTATTATTCTTATTCAATCTAATTAATCATTATTTAATCATTTATTATATTATTAATCATATTATAAAATAAAATTAATTATTATAATATCATTATATTTTTATTTATAATAATAAAATATTTATTATTAAAATAATAATTAAATAATTTAATCAAAAAGTACATTTGGCTCGATTCAAACTGACGGTCAACTTTTATTATGCCACATCATCATTATGTTAGTGAAAAAAATTTGACTACTTTTATAACCGACGGCTAACTTTATTTTTGCATCGCACATTATCATCACATCACCGCTTATGCAGCATGTCATCCGATTACTAGTAAAATCAGAATCAGTAGGCAACTTAAAATTCATAACAAACTGAGAATTTTTTTTACTTTTATACTAAATCAAGAGTTTTTTAAAATTATCTGTATTAAATTGGTAGATTGACCGATTGGACTAGCAGGATCCCTCTCCGTTCTCGCATAAAGTAGAAATTGTCGTTGGAACTTGCGAATTGGTTCTTCTTTGGAAATGGTAAAATTTAAAAATGGTAGTTGGAACTGAAATCGCCACGTCATCCTTGATGGTTGCGTTGCAGCAGTTTCGTTAGATAAAGCCACTAGTTTCATATCCTTTCTCTTTTTTCTGTTCTCAAGTGCTGTTTTCTTCTTCACTCATGGCATCAACATTATTAATGTACTTCACCGTCGTCTTCCTATGTTTTCATATCCACGCCACCACCGCCATCGCCGCCGCACGTGATGTCTCTACCAGCATTCTCGTATCCGGCGCCAAGCCGGCAATGTTGTTGCCTCTCTATCTGTCACATCCAAACTCATCCCAAACGGCTTCCAATCAGCACTGGCGTCATCTTCGCGGATCCGAAAATAACACGCGTCCTAATGCTCTCATGAGACTCTACGACGATCTCCTGCTCAACGGGTAATCTAATCATTTAGCGCATTTTAATCGTTCGTTTTAGTTTGGATTTGATCTGTTACTCCACTCTCTTTCTTTCACGAATACCTGAGAAATTTCAGTATTTTTCTTTGTTTATTGATATTCATGAAATAGGTATTACACAACGCGGCTATGGATCGGGACGCCACCCCAGATGTTTGCACTGATTGTAGATACCGGAAGTACTGTGACATATGTTCCTTGCTCCACGTGCGAGCAGTGTGGCAGGCATCAGGTAACTATTGAATTTTACTCTTTTTTTTTTAATGATCTTTGTAGGTATTAGATTTATGAATTTTGTTTGTGTTATATGATGAGAATGAAGAAAGGGACCGAACGTGGTCTACGTAGAGCTTACGAGAATGCTACTTTATTGTATTTTTTTCCAAATTCTGTTGAATTTACCCGAATTCTGTATTTGGAAAATTTCTTTTTGCTAGGATTCTTATTTTTCAGTTAAAAGAAAAATCAAACTAAAGGTATTTCGTAGGAAATTAATTTTCATGTGACACGACCTTTGTATGGAAAATGAGGGAAAATGGAAAGCAATCCACTTTCTAGAATGATGAAACAGATCAAGGAATTAGTTCTCCGATTTCTGTTTTGTTTGTTCAAGGTATTTGCATGGCAGAATTTCTGAATCTTGTAGTGAAGTTTCTTTTCTGTCGATAGGATCCAAAGTTTCAGCCAGATTTGTCGAGCACCTATCAACCTGTAAAGTGCAATATCGATTGCACCTGCGATTCTGAAAAGAAACAATGTATTTACGAGAGACAGTATGCTGAAATGAGCTCTAGCAGTGGTGTCCTTGGTGAAGATATTATATCATTTGGCAATCAGAGTGAACTGGTGCCTCAACGTGCTGTTTTTGGTTGTGAAAATCAGGAAACTGGTGACCTTTACAGTCAACGTGCTGATGGAATAATGGGATTGGGCCGTGGTGATCTCAGTATTGTTGATCAACTTGTTGATCAAGACGTGATTAATGATTCATTCTCATTGTGTTATGGTGGAATGGGTATTGGTGGAGGTGCTATGGTTCTTGGTGGTATATCTCCTCCTTCTGGGATGGTCTTTGCTGATTCAGACCCTGTGCGCAGGTGTGTTGTTGAAAATTTCTATCTCATAGGTGCAAGACATTTTGATTTTTCAGAATAAATACATTTTGGTGACTTTCACACATTTACTCTAGTTTCGGGATGGCAACAGTCGGTATTATAACATTGATTTGAAGGCGATACATGTTGCGGGGAAGCGGTTGCCTCTAGACCCTGGAATATTTGATGGAAAACATGGTACTGTTCTGGATAGTGGTACCACATATGCTTACCTACCAGAAGCAGCATTTATGGCTTTTAAGGATGCTGTGAGCTCCAGTTTCTTTGACTTCCTTCTATTATTATTATTATTATTCTCACCATCATCATCATTGGCAGTCAATAGTTAAGAATCATAATATGTTTATAGGTATTGTTTTGGCCAACAATGTTTTCCTTCCCAAAGTACAATTACAATCTCAAATGTATTTTGTTTGGGTATGTCTTAGTAATTCTAGGACTCTACTCGTGTGAAAGTTGTGGCTGTATATCACGATGTATAATAGTTCTAATGCGTTCATTCTGGTGGACTGAATGTTCAGTGTGATTATAAAGAAAATTATCTTCCTTCCCTTTAGGAAATGATTCTCATTTCTCAGAAAAACCGGTCCCCTTCTTTTCATTTATTTTAGTGTTATTTTGTGCTTTCTCTAGAGAAGGGATTAGTATATTTATCGTTCTAAAGGGCAGGGATCAGTATATTGAATACATCTTAATGCAGTATATCGGTTTGTTATTCCCTATCCTTCTTGTAATTCTATCTAACACGTTCTGGGTTGTCATTTTTGTATTTGTTTGTGAAGCTGATTAAGGAACTTAGTTCTTTAAGGCAGATCCCTGGTCCTGATCCAAATTACAATGACATTTGCTTTGCTGGTGTTGAAGGGTATGCACATAGCGGAAAACAAAATGACTTATGCAGTGAATTTTTCATATAGATTGGTCATTTCATTATTTTCTGTGTTTAACAATTGAAATTGACTTTTTTTCTCCAGAGATGTCTCTCAACTCTCAAAAACATTTCCAGAAGTAAACATGGTATTTGGCAATGGGCAGAAGTTATCACTATCACCTGAAAACTATTTGTTCCAGGTAAGCATGTGTTTTAGCGAAAGTGCAAATTAAGAACACAAGTAATGAGGCTAATGGTTCTTTTGCTTTGGTCTTTCAATGAATTTGATCCTTGATGTTTGTAGATTATCAAAGAAGATTGTAGAAGAATTGCGTGTTTGATTGTTCACTAGGAAAGGGAATTTGTACAAGTTACAGAATATTATAAAAGGAAATGAATAAATGACTAATCCCTAAGATTACTCCTAAAAATCAAGTTCCTAATCTAAGCCTATTTACATATACAACTGTAACAATGTTATCAAGGAATATGTAGTACTTTTGCAAGTGATAGCAGATGGTATCCAGGGATAGGGGTGATGTCATGAGTTGTTTGTTTATGTTGACTTGCATGTTGACAAAGTTCTGCAGTAGAATCATAATTTCAACTAGTTATTGGGTACCTGACAACTTTATTCTTTGTCTGCCTCTCACTCTCTGTATATGTGAAAAATAACCGTTTTCTAGAATTAGAGGGTTCCAGTTGGCTGCTAGTTAGTAGTTGAAATCCAACCCAGGCTGCTTAGCAATATCCATATCAAGATAGACACTCATTTCATGGCATGATATCCTTACAAATTACGCTTGATAACTCTATAAATTGATGGAATTAAAAGAATATTTTAATATTGTCAGTTAAGTTGAAGTCATGAATTAATAAATTCTAAGACCAACGTAAGAATTCTGTTAATTTGTTTGAGCTTTATTGTTGAGGAAGTTCGCTTTTTGTGAGACTTGGGGCTTTTTAGTTGCAAGTTGCTAACATGGCAAGCGATGAGGATTATTGATGAAAACTACACTTCCAATTTTGTTTTGTTTTCATGAAGCATTCAAAGATTCGTGGTGCGTACTGTCTAGGAGTATTTCAGAATGGGCATGATCCAACTACTCTTCTAGGAGGTAAAGTTGAAATATTCTCCGATAATTTTATGCTCTTTTTCTGATTAAGAGTTTTTCTCTGATTGTATCATACTGCCAATCTGTTTCTAATGTTTGCACTACTAACTAGTTTCCTTTTCTGGATTGTGGATATCCCTTATGACAGGAATTGTTGTTCGAAATACCCTTGTTATGTATGATCGTGAGAATTCAAAGATTGGTTTCTGGAAGACTAATTGTTCTGAGTTGTGGAAAAGACTTCACGTAGTTGATGGTCCAGAACTACCTCCTGCAGCTTCAAATGGAACAAACTTGACTGCTCCACCTGCAATGGCTCCTAGCAATTTTGTCCGCTATGTTCTTCCAGGCATGTCCAATATTCTAGGAATTCTTATTTTGTGAATTTTAAATCAGTAGATTGAGTCCCCCTTTGTGTTCACAACATGTAGGATATGCAAGACCTGAGTTATAGTGGATGAACATAACTTTCACGATGGAGTTATTAGATCAAATGTTCTAGTATATGCACAAGTCTCGGCAACTGGAGTACAAAAGAAAAATGAAATCTCTGATGGTGAACTTTGTCAGTCACAGTGCCACCACCATTATCTTTTTCTCTCATCTTTGCAAAAATTTTATCAAACGTTTGACTTTGATAAATTGAGTTAGTCATGCTGTTGTTTTTTCAGTTCATTTTTAGCATGATGTGTTACTGTGTATAATAGCCTGGGCTATTAAATTTGAATGTGCAGTTCTTATGTAATCTATCAATTAATATAAATGTTCATTCATTATAAACAAATTCAACTGCTTATTTTAAGTTTAATAATTTAGGATTGTGCATATGTGGTTGGCCATGTTCCTGCAGTCATGCAGATGATCTGAATCCTATAACAAGATCCTAATAAGATGATTCAATGTGCCGAGTCCATAGAGAAATACCAGTGGAAATAGAGCTATAGTGAAGCATAAGATTTTAGCCCCGAGTGTTTCAGGATTTGCTTACAATTTTCTATACTAGACTTTGACGTTGAGACAATATCTAGCTATTTGATACAGAAATTATGAACAAATAATGATAAACAAAATCATGTTGCTTTTTTAGTCTGTAATCCCTGTTCCACCTAAATGCTTCTTATGATAGTTTCTGGTTGGCTTTTATGAACAGATGAAAGTCAAATTGGAGAAATAGTATTTGAAATATTAGTGAATGGCAACTACTCAGCTTCCAAGTCTCACATTGCAGAACTTGCTGACTTTATTGGCCAAGAGTTGGGTGTTAATTCTTCACAGGTTAGACAAATACTATACTGTAAAGTTGCTTCGCATCATCTGACAAAACCTCTACAAGTTACCATCTTGCTTGTTATAAAATATCCTACTATGTATGAAAGCAGGTTAACAACTGTATTGAAATCAATTTTATCTATAGTAGACTTGTATAATAGTAGGTTTTCTTTAAGCTCCTTCCTTTTTGAGTGTCAATAATACATGGTTGTTTCCAGGTCCGTTCTTTGACGTTAACATACAGAGGAAACGATTCTTTTATTGGGTGGACAATAGTCCCTTCAGGATCCGCCAAGCATATTTCTAAAGATACTGCCCTGGTAAGTTCATTTTTATCAGAGCAATACCAAGCCTTAAGAAGATTAAAACCTGTTTTCTTGTGTTCTCGGTTCTGTTTACAGAGTATGATATCCCAGGTTGCTGAAAACAAAATGCTGCTGGCCAATATTTTTGGAAATTATCAACTGATTGAATGGAAAATTAATCCTCCAGTAAACCGGTAGGCTCTTTCACTATAGTTTCTCACCTTCACCACATTTTTTTCTTTATTTGACAGGTTTGTTTCACGCTGAGTGACTTGTTTTTAACCTACACCCATGCAGTTGTAATGATAATTATGTTCATATTCCTTTTGTGATTTTGTTCTCTCCTTTCTTGCATTAATTGCTTTAAGGCATGGAAGCTTTTAAATCCATCTCGTGGAATCGCCAACCATTCTTTTTACATGGTACAAAATAGGAAGTTTCCTCTACATTCATCTGCACACAGCTATATGACGTTTTTCTCTGCTTGCTTCATTTAAGCTATAATTAGTTGATGGTCGCAGGTAGGGTTGAGAGTAGATGTATTTAATAATTTTCCTTCTCCTTTTTCATTAAGCATTAGGCAACTGCCTGAATAAATTTTCATAAATCTACTTTGAATAAAAATCGTTGTTCTTCAATTTAGATGCAGCATTAGAAGAAGAATTATCAAATCATGAGCTCTGCTGTATTTATAAATGTAAACTTTTAATCATGAAATGATTTGCTTTATAAGATGGCTCTTCCATTCTTATTTCAATTTATTCTCTTTCAAGATTCTCAGTTCTCAATCTTGCTGGACTTCTGTGTTCTATCAGTCGGATTTTTGCGATCTTTTGATTTTATCTTTTATATGTCAATTGTATTCTGTTGCAAATAAATTTATGAAGAACATGCAGGACATGGTGGCAGCAACACTATTTATCAGTAATTTTAGCCATTGCTACCATATCCATTCTCGGATTGTCAGCTTCTGCGATATGGTTTATATGGAGCAGGAGGCAACAAACAACAAATGCTTATAAACCTGTCAATGCTGCAGTGCCCGAGCAAGAACTGCAACCATTGTAATTTTTCAATGGTTTGTCGGTCCTAGGACCAACCCCTTTATGTGATATCTGCCAAGTGCATGAGGTCTATATATTCCTTTATTCCGGATGATTGTAAATTTTTTGGAGTGCGGCTAATAAAGATTTTTATTTGTCCCCCTTCTTTTTGTGCTACAGGGGAAGCTTCCTTTCCATATCAGATCGGTATGTTTTTATTTAGTGAAAAATATAGGAAAGATTGCTTGCACTATCAAAATTGTTGTACTTGTAGAATACATGTGAACATCTTTTCTGGATTTTCCTCCTAATTTGGCTGGTTGTCATTCATGCCTTTTCTAATTACCATTGGTTCTTATTTGAATCAATGAAATCTTGAAATTCAATGGTGTGTGTATTCAAGAAGATATATTTGCTTCATTGTTGTTGGCTTGAGAGTCTACATTTTCCACAATATGAGATCTACAATTTTAATATAAAAATTTAAAATTCTTATATGTTGTTATTTGAAAGGGATACTTTACTTGAAGTCTAGGACAGACGTCTTGAATATTATCATGTAAAACATTAGCAAGTTTGAAGGAATTTTATCTGGGCCAAAATTCTTTTGCAGGATCTTCATTGAAAAGAATCCTTCATTGTCAAAATTTATTGAGAGATTAACTCATTGAAAGAATCACAATATTTCTATTAAAAAACAGTAATGAAACAAAAAATTCATGATTGGATACATTAGAATAAAAAAAAAAAGCTGCAACTAAATTAAATTATAAATAAGGTCAGCAGAGAGGAAGGATTTCAATTATCAAAAATTATCACCAAATCCTCCGTAAAGACTTCAAATTGAATATGGTAAAGAGCTTTTACTTTATTGTCAGGTTTTGAGAGAGAGGATTCTATCATTGCTTTTGTTCATGTTTAAAGGTGTATTCCTGTCAAGTTATGATCATTTCAAATTCAATTACCAATATGTATTTAAATGATTTTGAATTAAAGTCAAGTTTTAAAATGATTGAATTAGCTTGAGTTATAAGTTTATCTACTCTAAATAAATAATCAAGTATCCAATTCTTAATATAATCCTACTTATGATCCATAACTATAAATAATCCAAAAGAATTAACAGAAATATAATTTTGGTCAAGATTAAGAAAGAGAAAGATAACAATCAAACCTGTATAATTGTGATTCTTCCTCCCTTCTTTGTTTCTTGATCTTTAATCTTTAAAATCTTTGAATATCCCTTGAAGCTCCATGGATTAATAAGAAGGAAATGAAAATTTTTAAGGAAAATCTCTACTAAATTCAAATAATAAAAGAAAAAAGATTAAAAAAAAGGGAGAATGATAAAAAAAATGAATGATTGCCTTAAACTCAAGAAAACAATATTTTAAATGATGCAAAAATATTTTAATGCAACATGTAATCATGATCCTTGATTTGTAGACATAACAAAAAATGTGGGAGATAGCGACGGCAATTTGCCGTCGCTAAAAGGGTATTTGCCGTCGCTATATCATATAGCGACGGATTTAGCGACGGCAAAATTCCGTCGCTAAACCATTTGATGCTAAATTAACCGCGACGGATTAGCGATGGCTTAGCGACGGAAACAATTCCGTCGCTATTCCGTAGCTAAATAGCTACGGATTAGCGACGGAATATGCCGTCTCTATTTAGCTACGCAATAGCGACGGAATTGTTTCCGTCGCTATATAGCGACGGAATAGAGACAGCTTTTTCCGTCGCTAATCCGTAGCTATTTAGCTACGGATTAGCGACGGAATAAGCCGTCGCGATTCCGTAGCTATTTATTTCCATTATATTCAATATTTTAAATATTATTTCATTATAATGTAATATTCATTGAGTAATATTCATTAACTATTACTTCTTCTAAGACTGGGAAATTGAAAAGCATGACTCCCTAAGCAAAAGCTTGTGAGATGAGGTAAATCCTCAAGTTCCAAAATTCTTAATTTGCCGAAAATAATCTCATTGTTGATCGGGTGTCGAAACCATCAAATTAAATCCTATGTCCCCCAATATGGATATTTAATAATTTTGCAGTAGTGGAAGAAGGGTGGATCCTACAGAGATGGAATGATCCTTTGATTCTTTGCGATAAAAATAAAATAAAACACTTTTGGAATAATCAGAGAAAAATAAATAAATAAAACGAATTTAGATTTTGGAAAAATATTAATTAAGAGAAACTTCCCAATCGCAAGCAACAATTAATTATTGTTAGATTATGATCATTGATGCAATGATAATCTAACAATAAAATCACCAAACCAGTTATAGAACACCGAGAAAGCCTCACATAAACCAATTCTTCCTTATTTTTAAGATGACTAGGAAGCAGCTCTACAATCACCTCTAATTCCTAAATAGATAAGGTGAAATTAGCTTTGCACACAGTCTTCTAAAATTGCATTAAGGACTAGAATAACTTGATTCCAATTAACACTTAAGAGCCAACTCCGTCATGTTTAAACTAGATCGTTTAACTCACAAAGAAATTTAAAAGTCTTGGACCTCAATTAACACTTTGATTGCTACTTTAGCAATCGAGTGACAATTACGGATCAAATAACTCACTTAGCAATATATTATAATCAAACATATGGGACGAGCTCTTTTCACATACCTCCGAAAATAATAATGGTTTTATGATTTACCGAATTAAAATAAATAATGATTTACCATTGAAATTAAAAGTGTTTTGATCTCACATGATCTTTGATAAATTAATTGTGTTGCTCTTGATTGGGAAATAAAAATGCCTAGCTAAGCATCATAGGCGGCAAACACAAAATAAAAATAAAAAAGAATAAAAAATAAAAACAATAAATTAAAGAGAATGAAACAAAAATAATTTAATTCGTAATATTTCACACTCCCTATAATAGGAACAAGTCTCCTATTTAGAGGAGTTGAAATAGACTAAATAAAATAAATATCAATCATTCAGATAGAATCTCTTAAATATAATCTTATCTAATCTCATCTAATCTCGAATTTTAAAATAGAAAATCAAATCCGTCAGGTCCTTATGCCCATAAGCCTTTATCATATGACCTGTATTCTGCCTTAGCCTAAAAAATGTGGTAAAAATGTCATATTAGCTTCGTTTTTACTTTTTCTATGTTTTTACCTACAAACTACAGAAATGCAATCAAGTCAACTGTTCTAGCTATTTTCTTAATCTAAAATGGATCGTTTTATACATGACAAACGTGCATTTTAGCGCTTGATCAATTGGGCAACTAGAAATCTTCAATTTCATCAATTGCATCATCGTTTTGGCTGTTCTTTTCAACTTCAGACAGAAACTCACATCAAGAGTTGCTAAATTTTGAAAGGATAACGAAGGATGCAGTATATAGATTAAACTATGACAACTTTTAATTTCAAAAGACTCTAACATAACTGGAGCTTATTATTGGGTTCAACCTATCTTCTTGTTTCCATACATGCTTCAAGTAATGCGAATTCTCTATCTTCAAGTGTTTAACCCATGCAAGTGTCCCAAGATTTTGAAATCCCCTAGCTTCATGTGAGAAAAGCTCTTTAAAATGAGCTTCTGAAACAACAAGTTTCCTCGGATTGTTTAGCTTTTTGAGGAAACTCAATGGCAAAGAATGGGAGTGATCATTCAATAAGTAGTTTAGCTCAAGCACTTTTAGTCTGGAAAGGCAGTCCACAGAACATTGTTGAAGCCGCATTCTCATGAAATTCTTGTGGGACATTGTGAGTTCCTCCAAGTTAGGATTAAGCTGAAGACAAAAGGCAGGGATTTGGTTAGTAACCATTGAAGCTTTTCTTACTCAATTGTTACAGATATGGAAAAATTCCATGAATCATTTCTCTCTTCTTTAAGATAAAATATAAAATTAAATAATTTAACAAAATCAAAAAAATTTAAACATATACTTGCACTTTAAGAAATTGAACGAATGGTAAATCATCCTGAAAACTCATGTAATATGTTTGATTCTTAACCACACAAATCGACCACAAATATTGGCATAAGATGTTTTTGTGTAAATTTTATACACTTCCGGTTAGCCTAGTGGACAAGCCATGAAGTGCAGGTTCCATCCGTATTGTCACACCTAACCCACCTGGAGTAACATGCTCCCGTAGAGTATACAGTGATTTCCCCTTAAGGAAACCGTCATATACCCTACAAGGGATAACCATCATCTAAGTATCATGCATGTGAGAATAATAATCAAGGGCAAGCAGGCAAAACAAACTCAAGACACTTTATGACATATACAACAATTACAATCACTGCCAACTAAAGGATGAATAATAAATGAACATAATTACATCCTATTCTAAGTCTCTGTCTTCTCATATCCTTGCTGAATGGTTGTCTTGGGATCTGTATTCCTGCGCTGCTACTAACCTGCGTCCATCAAATGACGAACGCTGAGTAATTTACTCAGTGGTGCTACTATCATAATTAAACAATTAAATAATATTATAAAGAAATAACAATATATAGCAAACCTCTTTACCAAATAAGGAGCAGTCGATTACCTGCAACACATAAACATCTCCTAGCATGTCCTCTACGGGACAATACTTAGGTCATAGGTTA
>CANYBF012298545.1:0-15172 GCA_948192965.1 Dalechampia spathulata
AAACACCCACTCTCGCCTCCTCCCCCCGAGCGCCCCGCCCCCCCCGCCCCCCCGCCCCCCCCCCCCCCCCCCCCCCAATGTCAATGTTCAAATTCTAATCGGGCCCAATGTAATTAAAATGTGATGAGAAAAATATGCAGCACTTTATAATGTTTGATTGGACGTAATAATCATATAATCTGAGTCATATAAGCCCTCGGATTGACCAATGCCATTTTACTTTTCCGTGTTAAATAATAATAATAATAATAATAATAATGATATGAGTGGTTTGATATGTAATTGCTAGCTTTGACTATTTATTTGTTGACTTTGAACAAACGTCATCTCCATTTTCAGCATCTCCACAGGCCCCTATCTGTTTTTCTCACCAAAACTTCATATTTTCCTCAAAATAATATGTTATTTGGTATATTATTCCTCATAAATGGTAGTTTTTATTTTGTATTTATAATAATATTATATCATTTTTAAAGATTTATAAAATTAATAATTTTCTATAAAAAAATAATAATATATTTCGGTGAATTTATAATAAATATAGTAAACTCTTAAAGTATAATAGATGATGTATACTTGATTTAAGAATAAATTCATGATTATTCCAACCAATTTTCTTTTTTCATGAACTGATATTTGAAAAGCAACAAATACCAATTCAGTTTCATTTATATGTATTTGGGAAATAGAATCATAATAAAATATAACATTCAGATTACAAATGAATATAAACCGGATCATATTATAGAATTCATGAAAAACTATTTTTAATTTAGTATGATTCTATAAATTTCCGCTTGAACGGTTTGTATGGACTCTTCCAATATTTTGAATGAAACTATTTAATTATTAAGTCTATTTGATATTTAAAAATATGTATATATAAATTTTACAATAGTTATCTTTCTGGAACAAATTCTTCAATAAATTTTAAGATTTTTGCATCCATGCACTATTCTCCAAAGCAATTCAAAATCTATAAACTTTTATAAATTTATAATTCTATCCACTTATTTTTATCATGACATAATTGATACATATTTTCCTAATAATTTCTCATCAACGACTACTTTCATAAATAATTGAGCTTCTAATCTCGTTTATGAGATCTCTTATAAAATATTATAAGACATTAGACATTATTATTAACTATTCCAAAACTAATTAACATTAAAATATATATTTGATCTTTAACTACGATTTAATCTACTTATCTTTATCATAAAATAATTAATATATACTTTACCAACATATATATTAAATTTTTTAATTTATCATTATCATATTAACATATAAAATATAATAAAAACTTCAATCTAAAAATTCTCTAGTAATTCTATAGAACAGAAATTATATATCAATTATATATCTTAATCAAATATACTAAAATGTATAAATCATTTGATTTCTCATGCATAGCAAAGAAGTGAATTATGTATATCTTGTCATTTACCATGAATGAGCAAAATTTTAAACAAAAATTAGTTTGCATTACCACCCACTCACAATTAAAAAATATAAATCATTGATAAAGATTTTTATAATGATAATTTTAAAAAAATATTTAAATATTTTATGAGAAATTCTTAATTATACATATGTTATAAATATTATTATGAAATTATTTATTAATATTTAAGTGAAGTTATTTGCATAGGTTGAATTGGGATGGTGGGGTTAAATGGAAATTTGGAGAGTATAATTAATGAAAATTCAAGTTCCAAGAGAAGCGTCCGGTTGTGGTTTAATTTGTCCACAAAACGACAGTGTTTCAGTTATACCGCACACCACCAATAATATTTCCGGCCTACCTTCACATTTCGCTCAATATATTGCATAATCATTTTTATTTTTATTTCTATTTTTTGCAAAAATGATGCCTGCAATATCTATGACTTCCTCGATATATTCATAGGTTTTCTTTTTTATTATTGAAAAAGATATTCATGTTTCTTTAGTTTCTCAGCTAACCAAAAATATCCTCTATAATTAATAATAATAGTCCATTATTTATTCTTATAGTTATTAATTATTTGGACAATGTATAAATATCAGCAAAGTAGTTATTAGTATTTGATTGTTTATATATCGACTTAAAATTAAAATATTAAATAAGATAAAATAATACAGATGTTAAAAAAATAAGATTTTAATCCAATTAAATATTAAATGTCATTTAAAAATAAACCTTAAATACAACACTAACGTACGAATATTTTTAAAAATGCAAAGTCTTATTTTTATTTGATATAATAATTATTTATGATTTTAAAAAATATATAATGTGAAGGTGTGAATCTTATCCGATATTATATATTCTCAAAATATGTGGATTCAAATTCAAAATACAGGAGAAGGTGTGGCCGGTCATCAATTATGATATAAAATAGTTGTTCACAAACATTGACATTGCCATTGCCATGTATATTATTGAGGGCAATAAAATAAAATAAAACTCAATGATACTAATTAATGTAAAGCAATAAGAATGTATGCATGGTATGGGACATTGTTGTCCAAAGCCTGGAGTGAGTCTATCTTATTTCGTAAACATTCAAATAACTTATACATATCTTTGTATGTGACAAATAATAATGAATATTCATATATATGTATTATAAAATTAATATATATATATATTAATATCAATTAATTTGAATTTTGATAATAATAATAAAAGAAAAGGGTGCAATTGATGAAGCCGAGAGAACGAAAAAAAAAAAAAAAAGTATAATGGAAGGAGGCAGGGAATGAGGAAGGAACCAAATGATGAATGAAATACAAGCCATGTGCGATGCTTTTATTCATGAATTAATTCCGAAAATGGATTATTTGGTACATAGAAACTTGCACCTCTTTTGCCTACTTCATACTCCATCCTCTAATTTAAATGCCCTAATCTTTCCCACCTCAATATCATTTTCATATTCAATTCAATAATCAAATATTACTGATTTCCCTTAAATATCGACTTATTTTTATTTCCAAATTGAAATCTATTTATTAAAATTTTGTATAAATTAAAAATATTCAATATGTATTATATACGGAAAGAGACTGATTAAAAAATTTATAAAAAATTAATATCATCTATGTAATGTTAATGATTTTAGGTTTTGATATTTTTTTATTTTCATTTATTTATTTATGATAATTCATTTTGAATAACGGTAATAAATTAATAAAATTTGATTAATAAATTAATGAAATTCATTAAATCAATCAAGCTATATAAAACTCATTTGCATATATTATAATAATCTCTGGGATACATAATTAATTATAAGATAATGCTTTAGGGTTTTTAAGAAGAATGTTTATACTTATCTAATTAACCACATTAATATATCAACTCACTTTCTACATCAATGAATGTATTAAGTTACCTAATTCAGTTAGATGTAGGTTTCAGATTATACTCGTATTAATTTGTAAGTATAAGTTTAAGATTGATTTGAATATAATTTAAAATTGTACCATATTAAGAATTTCGATATAAATTTCACCTAAATTTAATGTAAATAAACCAAACATATGTTATAATAATTAATTTGATATATTTGACATAAAAATAATTTATATGATATGAAATGGTATGGTAAATTAATCAAAATAATATTATTTTATTATTTTATTAATATAAATTAATGAGTTGAATTTAATTAATTTGATGTATAAATTATATTTAAATTAAATTAATAAATCAAGTTATAATATAATATAATTTTTACCATGTCAATAATGGATACAAACTGAATATAAATATAATTATAAATAATTTAAATTTATTTTTTCATAAATTATGGTAAAAAATCATTATATATTAGCAATATATATATATATATATATATTTAGAAATCAATAATATGCAAATGCTATACGTGTTTAACAACTGATTAGCAAACGAAACTTTCGGTTGTTGGATGGTTTTTTTTTAGTGAATTAATTTGATTAGTTAATTTTTTCATGGTATTAAAACGGATCCTATTTGATTTTATTTTCTCACAACTTCATTTTTATTATTATCACATTCAATATAAAATAATCCATTTTAAATTATATAATTGCTTATAATAATTTGAATGATATTTAAGGTATCCATATTTAATTTTTAAAAATAAATAAATATTTGAAATGAAAACCAAATAATAGCTTAAATGAAATGAACAATTTTAACTTAATTTAATTTAAAAATTTTAAAAATAATGATAATTTAATGGAATTTAATTTAGAAAATGAAAGAAATTGAATATAGGATGGAGAAAGGTGGATGATAATGGGAGGTAGAGGTGGCATTAAGTGACCGACCTGCTCTCCTTAAACTTCCTTAGCTGCCCTCTCTGGAATTTTCCCCTTCTTTTCTTCAACATTCTCTGTCATGTATATAGGAAAATTCTCAAATATTATATATATATATATATATATGATGTGTGTATCATGTTTTTTCCCTTTATTTTATGTAAATTATTGCATGAATCCTAGCATATTAAATATAATTTATTCAACATTTAATTATAAACCATGATATTAATAAAATAAATAATATATCAATTCATTCTATACTAAATTAATTATCAAAAAAATCATGAGATAATCCATTTGGTATTAAATTATTGATAGGCAGATAAGTATATTTTTAAATCAATAATTAAGTAAATTGGATTTAACAGAAATCCTATATAATGGTGGTTAGAGAATCCCTACACACAACTCCATAACTATTTAATGATAGAAAATGGTTAATATAAATATTACTTTTAAAAAGGGATGGAGATTTTTAAAATTCTTTCTGTAAATAAATACTTAATGCGGATTTCAGAAATAATAAAGTTGTAAAAAAAGAATAAAAGATCGAAAATGGACAACTCCAAACAAATATATATGAGTCGGCAAAGCTTTTTGAGATGCAAAGCAGAAAAAGATTGAATGACTGACTCTCTATTTAATCTATTAAATTAAAGCAATTGTCTTTTTATTTATTCAATTATATAGTTTTTTGTGATTTTTCCATAAATTATAATTAAAATATTATTTCCTAACTTATATTATATCTAATGATATATTATGAATATCATAAATATATTTAAAATTTATTTTGAAAACTTACCTTGTTAATTTGATTGAAAATAAAAATAAAAATATTTTAATAATTATTATAAATTCAAAATATTTAATTTGATATTAAACAACCTGTAAGATAAATATATCATAATTAATATCAATCATATGATATAATTAATTAAGTTATCTTAGTACAAGAAGAAACTCTCTTTTGACATAAAAAGTTTATATTTTATGATATTAAAACATCGAATCTTAAAAATATTTTTCTGAAATATGATTTTATATGAAAAATCACAACAAGAAAAAAAATGGTTTCCCACAAGTAACTTGATAACAAAAAACAACATAATTTGCTTGCTAGAATCAAATTGCTGATAAAATAACAAAGAAGCATATTAATTTTACCAAGGTAAGGCATGAGCAAACTATTTACAACTCTTCAATATGTTCTAAGATTAGAGTGGTTGCCTTCTTTAAAAATCTTATGTAGACATTATAATTAGTATTTTTCATAAACCCATGTTGGGAATTGAATTGCATTCCCTACCACCCTTTGCATTCATCATTTTTCTATATATAATATATGGCTATTATAACGTTGTAAAAATATAAATAATATTAAATATTAAAACAGTATCTTAGTTGGTTGATTTATTGTCATAAATTTTAATTAAAAAAGAAAAGTTAATGCTTTGGATTTTCATGCACAACATCATATCCTAACATGGGATTCACATTTTCTTGCAAAAAAGGCCCAATAGGCTTCTGACAAGTGTCCATGCGAATAATTTAAAATATTTAAAAAAGGCTAATAATTGAATAAAGTTATGGGCAATCTTGGGATTGGACATGAAGTTCCTTCTTCAGATAGTAATGATTGAACGGCTGAGATTCATTTTCATATTAGTCAAGGGGTCTACTGCAGATGTGTGACCGTGTAGGAGCGAGGCACCTTCCTAGATTTCGCTTTTTTTTTTTATTGTTTATTAAAGCATGTTTATTTTAATAAAATTGTTTTTCTTTTTCTTTTTTTATTTATTTCTAGCATGTAATAAAATTGTTTTTTGCTTTAATTTTCTACTAATTAATTTTTTATTAACTATAAAATACAATTAATTTATGCTTATGGTGAAATGGGTTGTATTAAAAACACTTTATATTTAACATTGCATTTGATATATAAGAGATGAATAGCAAATAGTTTTCTTTTAGGGCTTTCCTTCAAATTCTATTTGGAAAAAGACCATTCAAGAAGAAAGTTCAAAGCATCAAAATATAGAAAAAGAAAGGGAATTAAAGATAATATAATAACGACTTTGATTAAATGTTAAGTTATATAATTTTTAATTAATTAATAAAATCAGAAAAAATCTTATATCTGATAAAATTAATAAAAGAAAAGAACTAACTAGGAAAGCAGAAGAGATTAGATGAAATTAGGGTTGTAGGATAAAATTTTGAGAGGAACCAAAGTGGGGCCGATGGCACTTTATATACTACTAGCGGAGTGATGGCTTCCCATAGCAATGCGACCTTCCAAATGGCCTCCGCCTAACATCTAATATGAGTTTCAATGGGCTCCACTCCAAGTCAAATATTTGTTTTTGTTTTTCTTGTTTTATTTCATTCAATATTAACCCCCCTCCTTGAGAAGATTTCAGTCTCTTCTCACTTATTTGATTTAATCTTGATTTTTTAATTCAATTTAAACTCATATTATCTATTCGAGTTCATGCTCATATAGTTTTATTTTAAAATAAATCTCTTCCTTAGATAAATTTATTAGTTTTATGCGGGCTCGTATTAATATATAAACAACTTTATTTTTATGGTTAGAAAGAAATATGATATTTGAAAAAAGAATTCCTGCCACGTCATTATCCATATGCTACAATAAATAAGGTATAATTGATGAATGACTGTAAAAATTATAAGGATGAGAAAGGCAGTTGCCAACGCAAAAGGGAAACAGGCAAATGGAATTTTGAGTTGAAATAGATTTTGGGAATCATAATAATAATAAACAGATAGTAATATGGAGATTAACTTTTTAATCTCAAATGTTTGGACCCACAAAGACATGATTCCGTTTCACAAACAATTTGTCCTCATTAAATTCCTCATCCCTATAAATACCATACCAATGCCTCCCCTTTGTTTCAACCCATATAGAGTCTGTTAACCTAATTACCTGCAAGCCTTCAAGCTAGAGAGAGACAGAGAGAGAGAGAGAGAATTGAAGAAAGAAATAATTTTTTATTTAGAGCGACCAACTAGATTATCAGCAGAGAGATGGAGTTTCCAGTCATCAACTTAGACAAGCTTAATGGTGATGAGAGAGCTGCCACCATGGCTAGGATCAAAGATGCTTGTGAGAATTGGGGTTTCTTTGAGGTTTGCATATATCTTTATCTATATATATTTATATCTAATGTCAAACACTCACAAAAGAGATCCAAAAAAGGAAAAAAAAGGTTTCTGTGGATGATTCAATCTGATCTCCATTAGAAACAGTCTGATATTGATGAAAGATCATGCTAATTCTACTTAAAATGAGCTTAACATTTCTGGGTTCCTTTTGTTTTCTTGTGTTACTGTGTTTTGTAGCTTCTGGACCATGGAATAGAAACAGAGTTGCTGGACAAAGTAGAAAGCATGACGAAGGGTCACTACAAGAAATGCATGGAGCCGAGATTTAAAGAAACTTTAGCAAGCAAAGGCCTTGATTCCGTCCAAACTGAGATCAAAGATTTGGACTGGGAAAGCACTTTTTTCCTTCGCCATCTTCCTGAGTCTAATATCTCTGAAATCCCCGATCTCGATGACGACTACAGGTACCAAACCAAACCAAATTTAGCCACTTCGTTGGCTTTTAATTTCCCTTAAATTTTGGCACCCTCATGTGCTACTTTGGACCACCTTTTATTTATTTTTATTTCTATCAACAATATTACTGCTATTACAGTATTCTTTTTCAACCATTATCAACGTCACCGCATTGAGTTTTTCGAGACCACCGGTCAACCGGTAGTTTAACCAGAAAAGAACTGATTTTTTTTTTTAAAAAACAATGTTGCAGAAAAACAATGAAGGAATTTGCTGGTAAGTTGGAAAAACTGGCAGAGCAGCTTCTTGACCTGTTATGCGAGAACCTTGGGCTTGAAAAAGGGTATTTGAAAAAGGCATTTTATGGGTCAAGAGGTCCAACTTTTGGGACTAAAGTGAGCAACTATCCACCATGCCCAAAGCCAGACCTGATCAAAGGGCTAAGGGCTCACACTGATGCAGGTGGCATCATATTACTGTTCCAAGATGATAAGGTCAGCGGTCTTCAGCTTCTCAAAGATGGCCAGTGGATTGATGTGCCTCCTATGAAACATTCCATCGTTATCAACCTTGGCGACCAAGTTGAGGTATGCATATACGCCCTCATTATTCACAATCTTACACGATCTAATCGGGTTCGTTATTGAAGAAATTTTCTCCGACAAGCTAATATTTACCGTACATACATGCGTGTGTAGGTGATTACGAACGGAAAGTACAAGAGTATAGAACACAGAGTGGTGGCGCAAACGGACGGTACAAGGATGTCAATAGCATCATTCTACAACCCAGGAAGTGATGCAGTGATCTACCCAGCACCAGCTTTGGTAGAGAAAGAAGAGGAAGAGAAGAAAAAACTGTACCCAAAATTTGTTTTCGAAGACTACATGAAGCTGTACGCTGGCCTGAAATTCCAGGCTAAGGAACCAAGATTTGAAGCCATGAAAGCTGTTCAAAATGATAATGTGAATCTGGGTCCAATTGCAACTGCTTAATTCGACCCTTTTCCAGACAAAAAAAGATCAAAGAAAATATGAAAATGCAAGTTGGAGTGAGTGGGTGTGTGTATTTATTTAATTAGAGTGATATGTGTTAAATTATGGCTGATTCTTGCTAAGCCAATTGCTTGTGGTAGTGGGTATCAATTTGTTCTGTAGAAAAAAAAAAAAAGACTATATATTATAATAAAATTTGAATTTTATCAAGAATAATTTCTGCTTTGCCATCCATCTTATTAAATTATCTATTTTACAGTTATTTCCTTTTCTTTATTCGTACCTGATCAGCTAACACAGAGTTAAACTTCAACTGTTACAGAATCTGCTGCTATTCTAATAGAGTTTTCCCTTGTAATCAATGCAACTTGTCTTTTAACAGAAAACTAACTTTTCAGTTGCTAACTTCCATTACAATGATCAAGATTATAACATTATTAACTTACACAAACTTGGATTATTAGAAACAAAACATTTAAACCTCCCACAACATCATTTTCAAATGAATTATATATATTATATGTACGTGTGCGTATATATATATATATATATATATATATATATATATATGTATCTATAGGGTGGATGCATGATGCGATGAAGCAGCACATGCATCCCTACATTGCTGTAGCCAACTCAAGAGACAGTCCCATCAATCTCTTTCATAAGACCCTCTTTTCATCTCAAAATAAACAAATTTTTAATGCTTGCTTCTTTCAGTATTTTTTTATATGGCATTTTCATGCACCATATTTGCAATTTTTTTTACATATAATTCCTTTTTTTTTATTTTTTAAATGAATATGCTTATTACAATTTATAATATTACATTAAAATAAATAGACTTATAGTTTACTCTTATTTATGTAATATGTAATAAATGTGTTTAGGAATAAAATTTATGATTATTAAATGAGAACTGCTTTTGAAGAAATTGTACAATATAAGAAAAAGAAATATTTGAAGAAAAGTAGATTCGTAATGGATTGCCATTGTTTCTTGATTAGTGGGCGTCACTGTAGCTTTGTTTTTTCTGTACTAACAGATTTCATGGATGCATTGAAATCAGACATCAACACCCGACACTCAGTTTTAATATTGCCCTAAAATATTTGTTTATATCCATCAATGATGCATTTTGTTTATCGTCTCTTTTAGTATTGTATATGAATTTTTAAAAGATTAATTATTATTGTTTATGATGATTGTGTGATTGTTATCTTTCATAAGAGAACAAGAACGAAGGTTATTCCAGTAAAATTTCTGATATTTAATGATAATAATAATAATTAAGTATTTTAGGTAGCTTTTAACTTCATACAAATATATGAAGTTGGATAGAGCTGATGTTCAAGCTAACATTATCCAACATGTTATTTTTATATATTAATTTATAAATTATATTAATAAATAAGAACTTTTTTTTGGAACAAAAATATAGTAGTATATTAAAGATTAATATCCAGCTGGAGCAGCTTTACAAGATACAGAGGGGGTGTTGAGACCCAACAATTTCTGCTTAGCCACCCAATCTACAACAGCATTATCAAAATTTATGGTTCTAGTTTAAAATGAACATAATGGCAAGTCATTTTTACTGTTTTTTTTTTAAATTTTAAATTCAATAGAAGATAAAAAAAACAATTTTAAATTTATTTATTATTATTTTATTATGATTATCGAATCATCATGGAAAGAGAAAATTGGTTATTAAAGAAGAAAGAAAAGCATAAGAAAGAAGAAATGGAAGACTCCTCTAAAGGCACAAACACCCACTTGTCTTCTTGTTTGCCGAGCATTGCATTCATAATATTTTGTAATTTATTTTTTGTTTTTATTTATTTCTAATAATTTGGGAAAATTTTAAAAAAAATATCAAAAATTATTTAAAAATAACATTTTTAAAAGTTTAATATAACTTTATCATAAACTTCACAACGGTTTAATATAAGTTAATTCTTATAAAAAGATTTTATTATTTTACAAAGATGGAAAAATTACTCGATACTAATTATTATAATCAATAATTGATTGCACCGTAACGAAGGTAAAATAAAATAGATGGGTAATAAAAAAGAGAGAATTGTGAGGAGCAATACAAAGAGGGAGAGGATAGAATGCATGAAAGACCAAATTAAAACCATACTTACCACCATGATTGCTCTCCAGACGTAACGCAATCTCTCTGTTTATGATGGGCCTTTTTCCCTTTCTCTATCATCACCCTCTACTCCCACTCTATATTCTTATGGATTGATCATTTAGAACTCTAAAATAATATCACGATGCTTAAATGGATATTTATTCTATTCCATGACTTTTGATAGGGTTTATAATTTTTATATTTTGATCGGAAATCAATTCCAACGATGACAGATCATTTTTGCTCTCCTGAAACTAAATTCATTAGTCTCTTTTGATGAATTCGAATTCGTGTATATATATACATACAAAACCCCACTTGCGAGTGGGAGCAATGGGTATACAATGTGGGTGTGAGATCAGAAACTTGTCCCCCACCTTACTCACCTGTGTTTTGTATCTCTGCCAATGGGTCTATGTGTTAACTCCATATCCTCTATTAATTCATATATATTTATATTTATAGTTATATATACAATATTACAAGTGCATTCATTTTTTTAATATTAGAATAATTCAGAAAACTTGTTTGACTCTATTTTTATTAATTTAATACATATTTTATTAATATTATATAGTGATTGAAATATTTATATTATCATGTAATTAATTTAGTTGTTAATAAATGATAAAAAAAAGAGATATAAGTTATTATTCAAGTAAATATAATTATAAAAAAATTATAAATAATATTTGAATGAAATAAGAGTAATGGAGTAACATTTGAATTCATGAGATGTTGTATGTACTAAATTAATGTATATTAATGAAAATTGTATATAAATTTGTCATGCTAATTAATTATTGAGTTGGCTAATTTTATGTGTTAATATTTATTTTATTAATATTACATGAAGGTAGAATTATCAAATGATAATAGCATGATTACTAGGAAGAATCAGTAAATTAAATTAAATGGTTCTATCAAAAAAAAAAGGATTATTATTTTAACAAGTAAATAACTTTAAAGGAATGAACATGAACAAGAAGATGATTGAGTAGTTATATAATTAATGATAATTCAATTTTGAATAAATTGGTAAGGTTGAAAGGGTTATAAGATACTTAATAATAATAATAATATGTACATAGTGATACTAATGCATGAATATATTGGTTAGAAAGGGGTTATGAGACATAAAAGGATGGAAGACTTGAGGAATCTGGAATGTTTCTGAAACAGTACTTCTTGGACAGCTTAAGAAGCAGAGTGTAGACCGTGATTTATTCCTTTGAGTAGGATAGTATATGGGTGTTGGGTAGTTTGAGAGATTCTCCTTTGTGTGAGACTTGGTAAGTTATTATAACCAAAAGTATTTGGGGACTCTTAAACATGAAACTGTGCATTGTTGTGCGTATGGCTGTGTCTAATAAGTTAACTGCTTGTTTGATTATTAATTTGAATGATTTCTTTGTGTGAAGGAGCTGCTAAAGTGAGTAGATAAGGATCAAAGCAGAATGTGGGAATTAAAATTTAAATATGTAATTTCTGTTAAAAAAACACATCAATAATTAGTTGATTATTAAGGTTATACCCACGCCATTTAATGGCTGTATTCCTTAAGCTTGGGTCGTATACTTAGCTTACATTTTAATCTCTTCAGATGACGTTAATTGCTTGGTATATAGAATCCACTGTTGCGTGGGGTGGGAATTTACTATTAAACTATATGATCTTAGTTCATAATAAATAGGTACCTTTACATCAACAATGGCATTAACCAGTAATACCATTGGACCGAGTAAGGCGCAATCATTAATTGAATGCTGTTATTGCGCATGACCTTGCTTAGGGAACGAATAATCCTATGGGCTGGTTATTTTATAACATGAACGCATTATGAATACACGGCCAATGATTGCTGGAATTGATTCACAAACTTCTTCATTTGACAAAGAGGTAACCTAAGCATGAACTAAATGCATTGTTAAATGGGTTAATTGAACCATAAGGATTGCAATCCTGAATTGCATTTAAAATTCCTCAAAACTTCTATGTGCTGCATGCGTATTATTACAACTTGAGCATTGAATTCATTGCCACTTGACACCACAATTGCATATAGTGATTAAGTGGGCAATTTAAATTAAAATGCAGGGCATAATTCAAAGATATTACGAATAACTGTTTGTGTGCTTTTATGTCTTGTGCGCATATAACCATCCATGCACAGTTTATTTTCCAGATTGGACAGAGTGGTTCGACATTGATGTTGGAGATTAAAATGAAGGTTAGAGAGAACCATATTAATTAAGCTCATGAAAGTTTGCTGGATTTGAAATGATTGTGTTGCCTTGCGTAGTAAATCACAGATCATAAATATTGGTTTAACGTATGAATGTATGCTGTCATACGAGTTATTGCCTAGAATTCTAAGTTAACTGGACAATAACTTAGGCCTGAAATTTAACGAGGTCTGACACATGAAATGTTGTTTGGGCCATATTTAATGCGTGTGTTGGGTTGATGGGCGAAAATTTTCAATGAAATCAGCTTACCTTAATTAGTGGGTGACGCACTAATTAGCTGGGAAGTTGAACAGCTGAGCTGAGTGCACGTCTATGCTGGAAACTGTTGGACCGTGATCTTACTAATCAGCCATAGTCAAGGGCCATTAAATCATCTGATTTTCTTAAAGCTGAACATTAAATAGGATATGGATTAAAATGGAGTTGGAATATGTGATAATGATCTGCCATCAAATTGAAATTCCAATTTCCCAAATTTATATACCCTATCCGGAATAAAAAATAGTTAGATAATTATTTGATTAATGTTATGGAATAATGATTTTTTAAAAAAGGAAAAAATCTGAAAATTTGTAATAAAAAAAATATAAAAAATTTCTTAAGAAAATATCATAAATTGAAACATGTATTACAAAAAAAATACACAAAGTTATAGTTTGATTTGATGGAATTAGAATAAAGAAATTCAAACATTAAAATTATATTGTTTGCTTGTTGAAAAATTGAAACTGGAATGTTGAATTTTCATATTGAAATAAATTCTCTAGTGTTGATAGAATTTCAATTCTCATCTGGGAGATGCATTTTTCAAATTCTATCATTTTTTATTTGTATGAGAATATAATTTATTTATTTTAAATTATGAATTTAAATTCTATATAATGTTTAAATTTTATGAAATTTAAATTCCTTCAATCCAAACTTAAAAATAATAATAAAAAGCAATTGAATAATTTTATCCAAATTCGAAAATTTAACAATACCATTTAAATCTAATAGTGCAATAGTTGCAAAAAAAACTAATTAAATCTATGTATGTCATATGTTAAATTTCTTAAGTTAAAATTTCAAATATAGAAAAATCAATGCATAATCTTATCAAATGAAAGGACAATTATAATTAAGAAATTTCAAACCTAAATTATAAGTTTAACTCCACATCCATTTTAATTATATTTATTTATACTAAATCATAAAATAAATTGAAATGGTTGTTTTGAAATTGATGCTAATCATAACAATTTAATTTTACTTAATTATTTTAAGTCTGGTCAAAATTACCTTTAATTCATAAGAAATTGTATAGGTAGTTTTACTGTCATGCCTTTCTATGATGCGATATGCTCCCGTAGAATAATTAATGATCTCCGATATGTGAAAACTGCTGGTTACTCTACAAGGGATGCATAATTTTTTTTTATGCACCGTTCTAAGTTTTATGGAAGTATTAATCCCAAATAACATTCTTGCATTTACTGCCGTTAACATTTAATTGCTTAATCAAATTAATTAGAAACTTTAATATACTCCAAGTCCTTGCCTTCAGAAAAACTTCTGCTAAACTGGTGCTTTGGAAATCCGTGCTCGCCATTCTTCAGTTAACCTACGTCCATCAAATGACGAACATTGAGTATATCATTCAGTGGTGCTTTACACATAACATAGAAAATATAAACATACATATATCATATATAAAACAGGTCATGTAAACTAGAACATCATATTATTTACATTACCATGTAATCATTTAAAATATTACTTCTATTCATCATCTATGTATATCATCATTTACTTAACTCTCTAACATATTCATATCATAGTTCATTTTATATCGATACTATGACTAGTTTATTTCCTTGATATATATATATCATTTATTTTTCTTTGAATTTATA